>NW_015148974.1:3252994-3263934 GCF_001465965.1 Polistes dominula | reverse complement strand
GTCGTAAAGTTGCTCCTTAAGGTGGAATTTCATTTAATTCGATGGCTCTCTCTCTCTCTCTCTCTCTCTCTCTCTCTCTCTCTCTCTTTCTACTCTTGTGAAATCCAAGTGGGAAATAAAACGAAACGGAGATCGTAATACTTGGTCAAAGGTGAAAGACAGAGAAAGGGTGGTTGAGGGTAAGAGAAGAAGGGAAAAGCAAGAGTCGCGGATCGATGCGGTGACGTGAAAGAGCTAAGTAGTACAGGCAGTTTCTAGTCGGACGAGTCACCTCGTACATGTTGTAAACCAATGTGACGTGACTCAACTCAACTCGACTCGAGTTGAAGGAGACGTCAACCATCTCTTGCTGCTTAATACCAAAGATGTACTTATTTGTCTCTGAAAAAAGAACTTAGATAAGACAAGGAGTAACATGTCAAAAACGATCACATACTTTTCTTGTCCTTATATAATACTAACATTCGACGTTGGATACGAACAAAGAACTTTAACGTTCTTTATCAATTCATAAGTACGAATTGTAGTTTCTATTTTTTCAATAGTTATTTTATCCAACGATCTTAAATCTTTGTGATAGATAAATATAATACAATAATAAGTGGGATGAAATTGGAATGGTTTAAATGTAACGAAAGATTTGTAGAAGAAATAAATGTAAAATGTTAATTTTATTAATCTGATTATATTGATTTGCTCGTCTAGTTTTATAAGCTTTAATCATTTGTAAAAGAAAGAAAAAATAAATACAGCAGCCCTCGACTTTCACACATAATTGGTCCCTGGAAGTGTGCGCGAATGTTTAATGTTCGAAAATAGAGTAGAGTCTGTAAATAATTACGTTGAGAGAATTAATCTCAAAGAGAATTATTATATTTTACAGTAAGTTCTCAAAGCAAATCTCTACAAGTCGATCGGATAGAGATATTGAAATGAGAATTTTTTAATATGGAAAATATTTTTAAGTAGTGAAATAAAATCATTTACTCTGATATAAACGAAATTAGATTTGTTTATAATCATATGAGAGAATTGATAATAAATTAAACGAAATTAAATAAAAAAGAAATAAATGTCAAGATATATATAATAATATTAATAATTATGAAAATAAAAAAATTAAAAGAATTGATTTCAAAAATTATTTTATAATATAAATAATTGTAAAAAAAAAAGTAATTTTTTTTGGACCTAATTTATTTTAATTATTACTGGCACACACAAATTAAGAATTTTACTTTTAATAATAAATTCAATTATATTAAAAAAATCGTTCGTTAGAATTTAGTTTGATTTAAGTTTATACATGAACAAAAGAAAGGAAGTAGCTTGGACAACGTCCTAGCTCGCGGTGTTACGTTCATCGTATAAGAATACTTTGTATGGGGAGAAAACAAGAAGAGGCAAACGGTGTGCCGAGTGTCGCTATACTGCCATTGTATCCAAGAAGTGATACCAAACCCCGTCGTCGTCGTCGTCGTCGTCGTCGTCGTCGTCATCATCGTTGTAGTTCTCCTCTTTCTATCTAACATTCATTCGTAGGTATCACAAATGCAACAGCAACAGCAGAGAGGTAAGGGGGGATGGAAACTCTGGGACACACGAAGACGCACGTGCACGCTCGTGTTGAGAGAGGTATGTACGCGTGTACTAATGATACTAGGCACGGCTTGAGGATGACATTAAGCAGCAAGTGCAGCGGAGTATGCATTGTCATTCTCGTTGAATGCCAACGTTAGTGTGGTTATACGTACAAGCCATGTACTCTTCCACGACTAGTCACCTTTACTCTCAAGCAACCCCACTCATCCCCTTTCCAACTACTTCCCCCTTTCTATAAGCTTCTCTTACTCTTTCTCGCTTCATTTTCCTACCCTTTTCATTGCTGCCCATACCCAACAAGGATTTATTTCGTATAGTATATTATTATTATTATTATTATTATTATTATTATTATTATTATTATTATTATTATTATTATTATTATTATTATTATTATTATTATTATTAAGTTATGCTATATAACTTTGTCTAACGGGCGTCCATTAAGTCTAATAACATTTCAATGAATACGCATCACTTAGTTATTATTAGTTACGTATTCGCATAAATGCTCGAGTAATTATAACTAAACTATGGTGGTAGTGGGAGAAAGTGACAAAGAAGAAATATAGTTATAATCGACGTGTACGATGTTTCGTGCTTTTCACCTCATACCACAAGTTTTCACTAACTCTCTCTCTCTCTCTCTCTCTTTCATTTACTCTTGCACTTTCATTGTATTAGAATAATAATCGATTTGCACGAGTACTAGCGAAACACGCAATCACCATGTTCATGCCAGGGATTTTTTAAGAAAATAAATTAAAAATACATTTAAGTTCACTTGAATTATGATCGTCAAATGATCTGGAAAATCAAAAATGTGATAAAATTGTAAGACAAACCAGCTTACTTTTGCCCGCATTTTTTCCATGGTATACCTCTTTTGAAACCAATCAAAATAAATATTAACATTTTTCATATGATTAAAAATAAATTAAATATTTAATAGCTGGTACACCCTTTGTAATATATTTTTCCGTCGATGGGACGGCAACGATCAGTTTATGAAAATAGTTATATTTCTTTTTTAGTTATCTTTTTTTATATATTTATATATATATTTAATAATAATTATATTTTTATTGCATCGTTGTACGATATTTTCAATACTCAAAAAATTACTCAATCATTATGAAAATAAAATGATGTTTTTAAATTAGGATCGAAAGGAAAAAATTTTCAATTAATTAACGGCTTGCTGAGCTGATTCGTTCGTTTAATATTCATGCTGAGAAGATATCTATGAACGAAAGTACATACGTTTTCACGAAATTATCGCATTTAACTCGCGTACACGGATCTATCGAACTGCTACTGCTATTGCAGTGTCGGCTGTTTCTCTCTCTCTCTCTCTCTCTCTGTGTCTCTCTCTCTCTCTCTCTCTCTCCTTGCTTATATTCCATCGTTACCATCGCATTTTCCGATCGCATACCTGTAATTACCCTTCGTAAACTACCTAAATTATTTCTTTGCAAATATTTGGCAGCACCAATCGATCGATCACTCACCACGCTAATCGAAAATAGATTAAACCTCAATGATTCAGGTTAAATGATGCAGGACAAGCATTTCGAGAAACAAACGACAATATTGTTCATCAGGCTCTAATCTTAAATACATAATGTCGAATAATAATAATATTGAATGATTAAGTTCATTTGTTTTGAATTCATTTTCAAGATCTATTTGTATGGTAAGAAAAGAACGTGTCGTTAATGCTAATCATAAATCATTTTAATATATTACAAAAAAGAAATTGTTGATTATCAAGAAATATGAAACATTATAATAAATTACGTAAACATTTATTTTTTTTCTACGATAAAAACAAATTAAGTACACATATAGAAAATGTGGTCAAATGATGTTTAAAATCAATTTGTCGTTTTAGTCGAATAAAGTTTACGAACACATACACATATTTAACAAATGTTACGATTTCTGTCAAACTTCAAATATTAGATCATGAAATATGGAATGTCAGAATTCAAACTAGAAGTATTTAGAGTCATACATAATGATCTAATAAAGTCGGCAGCATTCATTTCTATCAAAAGTTCAAGCGTAGAAATCCTTTTAATAATAATAATTGAACTGAAGCGTATGTGGTAATCATGTTTAAAAAAAGAAAATATTAAAATAATAAAACATACAGAGTGTTTACAAAACGAAATGAAAAAGGTAATACGAATACAAAGTTATCTCGAGGAAAGAAATAAAATTTGCAAAATCCAATAAGTATTTTTTATTTAACTTCGTAATCGCCCATACTCGTTATTATCCTGACTTGTTGAATTTAAATGTTACGTGAATATAATTATTATTAAACAGTATCCAATCGTTATTTACATAATAGCGGATTATACACGCAGTCGATTCGCTAAATGGGAGGGGAGGAGGTCGAGAAAAAAAAACTCAAATATAAAGAGAAATCAGAAACTGCCTGCGAAAAGTTCGATAGTCGAGTACCAAACAATATCGTATAGCACGTATTACTTTCGCACATATTGCATTTAAATGGTATAAATCTGGGAATAAATAGTTCTATGAGATCAATGAGAAAAGGGAGAAAGACGAGAGATAGAACAGCTTACTATGGTTTTTGGTATGGTATTTCGAGATAACGAAACAATTGTTTTGTTCATTGTTTCATATTTTCGAATTAAATTTTAACGCAGGGATACTCAACCTTTTACCCTTTGTGGAAGGCACCCATTGGTGCCGTGAACGATGTCAGACGCCATACGGTTCAAAATTATTATACATAAATCAAGTGCAAATGTTATTTTAATTTACAATATTTAAATACGGTACTTCCATCATATAATTCGAGCTTTCAGACAACATTAGACACTTGCATTGATTAATTAACAATTATTTTAATATTCTAATACATTTTGTTTATATTACATGTAAATTTAATCCTCAAAGTCATTACTGCTCAGGTGCGATAAAATAATTACATTAGAATGCAAAAGATACTAAAATTAAAACATTATAATCTTAAATATTCTTTTTTCGGAATATTAAAACTGTTACACACATGCGCAATGTCCAGAAAGTCATACAGACAACATTTAATAAAAATTTTTACAGAGGACAATGACTGGTCCTACTGACATAGTCAACATGACAATGACATGGTCAGTTTAACGTCGGACTTCGAAGAGAATGGTACACCGAACTTATACTTCGTGCTTTTAGATAAGTCTACATTTTTTTAATTAATAATTAATCAATTAAGGTAAATCTAAAACAGTACTGTTCTCTACTAATGTTTTGAATTATTCAAACCGTAATATATTTGTTTTAACGTTTTGGCCCGGTAATATCATAGAATTTTAAAAACTTTTATATAATAAAATATCAAATTAAAATTCTTTAATATTTAATAAAAATGGTAAGAATATAGAACGACCAATTTTTAAATACGAAAGAAACCAGGTTGTTTGTACTCTTGTTTGTACAGTTATATCAACACGTACGATTTTCAATGATGGACGTTTTCTGTATATTATTTTCATGTATACCTTATTTACCTGTTATAAATAATGTTTTCAAATTAAACTCATTTTTTATTTTTTACGAAGCTTACAATACTTACTCGAAATTAAATGATTTTGTTTCTTCATTTTGGAATAAGACTATACAACTCGTATGATATCGAGTTTTTATCATTTTAAATAAAATCTGTATGTTCTTTTCTTCCCTTTTATTTAACGAAAAGGGCCCCTTTATGTGTTCCCTTGATTATAGCCGAGTTACACTAGCGAATCGTAGAGATAATTTGGCACTTTGCCATCTAATTGTAAGATCGTACTTTTTCGATCATTCATTATTATACCGGTAATATTTTCTGAACGAAAGATAACCTTTGATATCTTTTGATAATTTGCTTCCCACTCCAATGTAAGTGTTTACATTCCGTGATGACTTTACAAAAAAAAAAAAGAAAGAATATTATTTCTTGATCATAATCGATCGATCAATATTGGAAAGATCATAAAAGTTAATTCGTTTAGAATGACTAAACGCAATTTTGGATGATATTGAAGTTCCTCTATTCAATATCTTCTTCGAATGTCATTCTTAAAAAATGTTATTCAGATTCGTTAAGTAAATAACACACACACACACATTCACAAGATAAAATGATTTTTAATAACGCACTACTTACTATAAAGAAAAAATGAAAAATGATCTTTCCAGTAACAAAATTCAATATGCAGTTAGTTACAAAATTATTCGTACCACTACTGTTAATTTAAAATAATTGATATCTGTTTTATTGTATGTGCTTTGTTTAGTTATTTCAAAATTTTTATTTAATGTTTTACAATTTATTAGACAAAATTTCGAACTATTGTCGTTATTAATATTCATACCTTGAAACATTTCTTATAAAATATCGCAATTTATGATATCTCGTAAAAAAATGACCTTAAAAGAAAGTTTTGTGTACCATTACATTTGCCACATAATTTAGATGTTTAAACTATGTAGAAAACATTTTTTCATACAATGTATATTTTACAAGTTATTTTAAAACATCATGTTTCGCGACTTACCCTGGACATATTAAATTTTTCATTGTATGAAATTTTCATGTGATCTAGTTGTGATTATTAAAAAAAAAAAAATAATTTTATTCTATTTATAATCTATATATTTTTTTAAGAAGAATTTAAAAAATCAGTGGCTTATTATTTTACAGAATTCCATTTAAAAACTCGTAGGAAAGAAATGTGTGAATATCGGTGCACGCTGTCGGAGTAACTAAAACCGGGTATTTCGGTGACGTGTCGCAATTTTGCATGCAAACACGAACGAGATTTAACAAAAAGAATACTTTACGTGCTCGTATAGCGTAAACCGTATAACGAATCTATCCGAGTTGTAAAAGACAATGCTCTATGTAGTAGTTACATAAGTAAAATCGTGTACGCGCTAAGCATTTCAAAGAGTTTAAAAAAATCCATTTTGTTGTCGAACATATATTTTCATTTCTTTCATTGTCTCCACTCGAAAACACACGTCACGAACGTTATACTCAAACATACTTTCGTCATAATCATTTTTAACTTGATGCATTTGAGGGAGAGAAAGAGAGAGAATAAATTTGGGAAAAATAAAACACTCCTGCGATATGAATTATATTTGGTTTTATTTATTGAACAAATTTTTATCGCTAAAATGAATAAATGAGATATACAATAGTTTATCCAAAAAAAAAAAAATACTCGCAAGATTTATTTTATTAATTTTTCCAACAATTTTTATATGTTTAATAAGCATTCGATTCAATATTCGATCAGTCGTGTAATTCGTATAATTTTTGACACTAACTTAATTTTATATCATCAAGAATGAATTAATTAATGCGGATATTATGTACAACAGTTTGAAACGGGATATATGGCTCATATGAATCGAATGATCGATGAGTTTCAATATAAAATTATGAAAAATAAAAATAAAATATAAGCTTGTTAACGAAACAAATAAAAATGTAAGAAATCTCTGCTAACTCTAGTACGGTTTCATAATCTTGACGTTTTTATTAACGCAAGGGCTAGTAGGTAGTAACGTAACGACCGACGTCGTAAGAGCAAAATGTGCGGGCTGTGAGATCAATATTTTACGAAATTTACAATGTCTGCGTGACCACCATGAAAAGCAGCGACGTGCTAACGCACCACCTGCGTTTTATATACAAAAGACGAACATTTTATGAAAAGGCCGATGCGTTAGTTTTCTTCACGAAAAATGACCCGGTCAATAAAACGATTATGCTTAAACTCGAAAATCGGGCTATCTCTTTATAAATCCAATATACATGAGGACGTGTATTGTATATATATAATTATAATGTAATATTCTGTAACTATATGATATTATGCACGAAGAAAATCGAAATTCAGATTATGCACAAAAGATAATAAGATAACTTCATAAGTTCAAATAAAACAGAACTCGGGAATATGTACGAAGGTAATTATAGCTTATTATTTTTTACTTTTTTTTTTATTTTTAATTTAAATCGTTACCAGTTCTACAAGACATTTATACTCAATTACGAAGAAAATGAGCATGTTTAAGAAAATCAATACGAACGACTACGAAGCCCCTTTTTCATAGATTCGCAAAGAAATACCTGTATTTAATATTCTCTATTTAAATATTTAAATAGGTTCCAGATTGTAGAATATAAAATATAGCAATGAAATATTAATCGATGAATAAATTATGTTAAATGTTAATTTTTTTTTCTTCCCATTTCTACGAAACTAATATTCAAATGACGTTGATCCATTTAAGTATTAATTTCATCAATACTGCAAAAAATTGTTTAATATCAGGCTCGTCGTTATTATACAAGGTGTCCTAGCTGAAGTAAAAGACCATTTAAATATTTTCTACGTTTAATCGCGTTAACGTAATGGTGTAACGTTCGATGATTATCAGTCATTTTTTCTTACCTTTTAGGAATATAAACATATCATATTTACCCCGTATACATAAAATGCTTACTAGGAGGTCAAAGCAATAGGAGATTTCTGATGGGCAAGAGAGAGAGAGAGAGAGAGAGAGAGAGAGAAGCCCCCATATCGTAATCTCAGCAGGCGCACGCACGTAAATTTCATCGGATCGACCGTTTCGAGGATGTCTATGAGTCCTTGTGGTTGTGTATATATTTCCGTGTATATCTACTCGCGTATGAAAGGGCGTGTTCATACACCGCCATCTATATGTTCTCATATACATGTACATGCGCACATTGATATTGTGTTGCGTATCACCATAGACTGGTCTTAATATCTATAAACCAGCCGCAGAAGTACGGTTTATATGCCTTTTACTATAGAATTTCAAATAAATATATCGCTATATATGTAATGAGTGTGAAAGAAAGAAAAAGAGAGAGGGGGGGATAAAAAAAGGATTTGATTGAAAGAGACATAGAGAAAGAAGAAAATAAGAGGGTTGCCTATCATGTAATATCTAAGCGAAAATATAGATTACAATATAACGTATTTGTTGATACAACATTCACATTTGTCCACATTGGATATTGTTCTTAATTTTTGTTTAATAAAAATATGTTGTTGATAGATAACATATATGTGGCACGTTCTAACGGCGTTATTTTTTTTTTCGTCTGTACTACTTTATGTACATATATGTTTTGTTATGAAAGCGATTGCATGATTGTAGTGTGGTATATCGAATGGGGCTAGATAATTTTTATTTGAAGAAAAATTGATCATGACGATTAACTAGAGTATTTAATAGTTTTTTGAAGAAACGTCGAAAAATGATACATTTAAAAAAAAATAAATTAGGAATTCCAAATATATTTACTAGGTGTGCCCCGCCAAGCGTTGCTGTGGTTCACAATCAGTGTTATGACCAAATTGCTCAATTAAGAGTCCTCTGGTAATTAGTTGCTGGGGATGAGGAAGAAGGGATTAGAATAAAATTAATCAAACACGTGGTTGAGCCAAACAAAGAAACAATGCCTTTTTTTATTGGCTCGTCAGGGAAAAGCCTTGCGGCATAAAAACCCTGGATGATATTTAATTATAACAATGAGAGTCCACCACGTGGTGTTACCACGCGGGAAATATCGTCGATGTGAAATGTATATAATGGAAAGATCTCACCTCTCGCTCGTTTCGCTTACGTTCCTTAACTAATTTAACTTAACTCCTTTGATTCAGATATATATTCACAGGCGTCCAGTGATGGAATGAAAGAATGTCCTTTTGTACTGGCCCAGCAGGGCGTACGCGCTAGGGGATTGAGAAGTGGGGGTGCGAGAGGTGGGGGTAACTAGAGACAAAAAAAAAAGGTGATTTGCGGTTGCCCTCACTGGCAAAAATTGGTTCATTTGAAAAAAATAAACCAAGTGTTTACTTTTAATTGAAATGTTTGCGCAGGGAATGAACAGAAGGAAATTGTGCTTTTTTTTATTTTTTTTTAAATAGTGGACTTTTTACGAAAAAAATTGACTTTTTTGCAACAAAATCGCCGATTTTTCGAAAAAAAATAAAGTTTCCATTTTTTTTTAAATCCTTCCGTTCATTCCCTAGATACGTTTATCTAGTATTACTGTACAAATTTTGGTAAAGATCGGTTGAATGGTCTGGATGCAGCGAGGGCAACCGTTTTAAAAATGCGAATAGGAGAAATAAACGGATAAAGTTAAGATAACTCTTGCATTCATAATTACATTGAATCAACGATTTCAGGGCCATAAGAGGTACCTTGTGCTGCATCAGCAGCCTCTGCAGAAGCGACTTTCGATTGCCGTCGAGATTTTCTCGCCTCCTTCGTACTTTCTTGAATGCGCTTGTATACATGTATACGCAGCTGCTCGTATACTTGTTCTGGCCGCACTACAGCGCGCTTAGCTTAAACTACTACAGTTTCGTAAATAATGCGCGGATCTTTACGAAAATTTGAGAGAATATTTTTGAAATAATATTCTTGTAGAAAATCGAACAAAAAATCGATTTTTTTTCGTGACGTGTCCCCTTACATGGGACCGAATTGTAAATCTAAACCATTCTCGAATCCACCTGAAGACACACAAAAAATTTCATTAAAATCGGTCCAGCCGTTTAGGACGAGGTCAGTAACATACACACGCACAGAAGAATTATATATATAAAGATATTTTTGAACTATAAACAACAGATAAAAGAATTGTTTTTATGAAATAAAAAAATAGTATATTACTCACCTAGGGAGCAAAGTATGGCATTCCGACCCGGGTTGGGATGTCATACTTTGCTCCCGTGGTGAGTATACAATTTTTTCTCACACCGGTATCGAAAGTTCGCTTGTAATTAAATAATAATATACTAATTTTCTACCCGGGCGAAAAGTGCCTACTTTTCTCCCGCTGCATCTGTAAGAAACGAAGTTGCCGCTTTCCGCCTTCCTCTCTTCTCGCTGCGTAAAACGAAGTTGCCGCTTTCTTACTATACTGTCCTAGGTATGTAATATACTATTTTATTTGTTGTCAATTAATACATTTTGCGAAGATTATGCAAATTTAACAACAACCAAGGGGTCCAGGGGTGAAACCCCTGGTGGGGGTTGAGGGGGCGGAGCCCCTTGCCGGGGTTGGGGGGCGGAGCCCCCACTTTAAAAAAATTTAAATATAAAAATAAAATAAAATATAAAATTAGATTCTATTAAAAATATAAATTATTGTTTAAGTTTAAAAAATATTTTTTAAAATAAAATTTAATTAATTAAATAGGGAGTTTATAAATTATTATTATTGTGGGGAGTGTTGAAAATCGAAGAGGTTGTGTGTGTAAGTC
>NW_015148974.1:3243144-3250832 GCF_001465965.1 Polistes dominula | reverse complement strand
GAGGAGAGTCAGTCGTTCCTGGTTATATTATATTTAAATCAGCGACGAAAGATTTATATATAATACATATATGTAATAATAATAATAATAAATGAAATAGAAAGAAAGAGAAAAAATATACGCGTGAATTCGGATAGCTTTCGCTAGCTATCAGTAAGCTGAAACACTAAAGTGATTAAAGTAGTAGACCAATTGTTTTCGTAGGGTTCATCGAAATCCGCCAACGACGACGAATGACGAATATTGAAACTGTCTATCGAGTAGTGTGACACTGAGGTACATACGTGTGTTAAAATGAGTGAAAGGTACAAAGAGATGAAAATAAAAAAAAAAATAAAAAACCTAGTCACGTTCGACGACCACCGGAAATCCGGGCGGATAAGAGTACTTTTAAAAATTCACTCGGCCTGGACACGCGAACGCGAACCGCCACGTTGTTCGGAGGGACGTAACCGGTCAGCTAGTCTCTAAACTATAGAAAATACTTTTTAACCGACTTCAAAAAGGAGGAGGTTCTCAATTCGGATGTTCGTATATTTTTTTTTTTTATGTATGTTCGGGCATAACTACGTCAAATATAAACGGATTTGCAAAATTCTTTTTTTGTTCGAAAAGGGTTTATTACATTTTTGTTCTCATTTCTCTTTCTCTTTTTTTCTTTATTTCTCTTTCACTCTTCACATTCGACTCTTTCATCACCTCGAAGTTATCGATATATCTCTCGGGAAGAACAATTATTAATTCAATGAGCATCGTTCACAGAGTCACGGACAATTAGAACGGATATTAACCCTTATCGGACGTCACGTCTCACGTGACAACATTACTTTGCTTAACAGTAAGTTTCGAATCACGTGGGTAGTCATAAGATAAAACGTTGAAACTCTCGTTCTCTTAATAAATAATTATTAATAATTGAAAATAAAATTAATAAGCAAGATAGCAAATCACTTTCGAAGCATTTCTGCAAAAAATATTTTTCGTAGTATGTTATTTTGATGAACAACTCTTCGAAAGCGTCTTCCATATGATGGAGAATTCGTAATAAAATTAATTACTTACGTTTAATTAGTTAACACCAAGAAAAATCGTCTGTTTGACAACAAGTGGCAAACGAGTATAAATGCATAACGTGTGCGGATTAATACGCAAGAGTAAAGAAGTTTCTGACAGTGAATAATGAGCTGTGATTGTCCGATGGGGGTCACGTTAAAATTATTAGTGGTAATGGAATTTTTATGAATTTTATGCGTAACGATAATAATATTTCAAAGTAATGTATTATTTTTTACTTTTAAATTAAAAATTAATAATAATAATAATAATAATAATAATAATAATCATAATAATAGTTTTCTCGTGTTTATAATTTAATTGAAAAACAAAAAACAAAAAATATTGTAGGAATAAAATTTCGACTCGAATAAAATTTGAATTGCATAAAAATGCGAAATAAATTATTAATAACAAAAAAGGTTAACTAATTATTATTAATGAATAATCGCTTAATTAAATTAATTTGTTTTGTTTATAAGTAGCGTACACAAATTTTTCTTTTTGAAATAATACGCATCGTATCATATCTCATATCTCATATCTCATTTTCTTTTCTGCTTTCATTCTCTCTCGTATAACAACAACGCGGAACCGTATAATTAGATACGGTAACGTATATTTAAAATATAATGAAGCAATAAATGATTCATTCGACGTTTAACAGTAACAACGGTACCTCTTACAAAATTTGCATCAATGCTTTAACTCGAGCTTGCAATCGAGTGTTGATACGCCGCCAGCAATTGTTATTAATATTGTAAGTGTGAATAATTTTCACGACCTGTTAATGGGAAAAATTAATACTTGAAAAGGTAGTCTTAGATTATATGTTCCGGAGGATAACAAACAAACGATGAGTGTTTTTCTAACTTAATTTGAATAATATTTTTATTAATGAGTCAAGGGTAAAACAACGATGAAAAAGAATGAATTTATTTTTAAGAATTTTTTTATAATCGTTACTACGTATTTTGAAAATTTTTTTATGACATTACTTCTCTACAAAAGTACAATCACGTCAATCAAGTTTCATTTGAAATAACATTTTTTTTCTTTTAATTCGTAATTTGTAAATTTTGTATATTTAATTAATTCTTTTTTAAATCCACTTCGACGTTTTGTTTCTTTCTCTTTTACTCATACATTCATTCGTTTACTTTTGCTTTATCTTTATAAAATAAATATTTAATTGATAAAACAATATTAGGAACATTTTATAGCAACCTAGACGAATTAAATATTATCTTAAATTTCGTTTAATAATCGATTATTAATCGTTTAATAATCGTTAAATTTAAAGAATTAATAAATATTACTGCAATTTTGCCTATAGTAATAATATTTATCCTTTAACGAATCGAATAATTGCCTTTTGAATAAAATTGGCTATCCGCCAGATCTCGTTCTATTTTTTTTAATTATTGATTCATTGTGCATCAAATTTTTCATGCAACGATGTTCGAAGGTACAAGGGTGCCTCTGTAAAATGAATTATCACTGAACGTACCCATGATCAGTCAAATAACTGATTTTAAATTTTAAATAGAAATTCATCATTCAATATTATTACTTTTTTTTTAATTTGTCTTTACTATAATTATATTTAAGCAAAAGTATTTTATTTATTATATCAACTAATATCAAATTATTATTTATATTTATTATTTAATAATATATATTATTTTTTTATATTATTATTACTATTATTATTTATATTAAATTTAACAAAAACAAAAGCTAACTTCTGTTTAAAATTCGTTGTTTTACCAAAGTTACGAAATATTATAATTCGATAGTAGTTTAACCCTTTGACTGCGGCGCGCTATCGTAGTAATCCATTAATATGAACGGCGCGATTTTCGCATATCAGCGCTTCGACTGTTTTTCTATTGACAGCTAACCAAAACAGATAATAATGGCAAATAAAATAAAAATATGAATTTTAAAAAAATTTTTTTAAGTATTTTAGTTGCTATGTTACATATCAATAAATTCCATGTCAAATTAATCTATAAAACAGCAATAAAGATGTGATAGTAAAAAAATACAGAGGACGTATATTTACGCCTTTCGAGTATATTGATGGATTTTTGAGAGCGAATTTATACGCCTTTCGAGTATATTGATGGATTTTTGAGAGCGAATTTATACGCCTTTCGAGTATATTGATGGATTTGTGAGAGCGTATATATACGCCTTTAGCAGTCAAAGGGTTAATGTTAGAAAGCAGAAACGACCGAGCAAGTTATAATAAAAAAAAAGTCATAAATTTAATAATGGATAATGTTTTTTTTTATTTCTCTTTTAATATAGATTATTTCGAGTTACAAATTGAATTATATAAAATTTAACGTATCTATCGTAAGATAGAAAACTGCGAAGAATCGAAAACTCTTTTACCGTATAGTAACATACCCATGGGATCAATGCTATTTTCTCACCGATCCAATTCCACCCTTACTTTCCCTATAAACCACATAAGGGGGGTAACGAATAACGGCGTCGTTTCAATTTACTTGCAAGCAGCGTCGCGGAACCCTCGAATAACGGTGCATAAGTGGCACTGTGCTTTCCAAGTAGGTCGCCGTCCAAAGATAAAGGAGACTGCATATACACTTGCTAATTGAGCCTGAACTTTCACCTCAGTAAGAGAGCGTAACTTTCCCACTCATTTTTTACTTTCTCTTTTTCTTTAGTTTTTTTTTTCTATTTCTTTTTTCTTCTTTTTTTTATGATTTGTACACGAGGCAAACAATGATTTATTATTACATTACCTATCGACAACTCGTTCATACGCGCCAATTAACATTTTCAAATTAAAGAAAGATATATTTTCATAATTAGTATTAGACTTCGAGGATAAGAAGAATATTGTAATAATAAAAAATTATATTTATGTCATGCTGAGCTCTTTAAGTTTATTTTATTACGGTTCAATTTCTTTTTACTTAGTAACATATTAAGTAAAATAATCGTACACATATTTTGTTTTGATTAAAATCAGTTTGAGCAGAATTTATTGCATAAAATTTCAATATTTTTTAATTAGAATTGTTATGTCGATTTTATCTCAAAAAATGTGCTAATTATGTTTGCCTTCATTGGCTAAAAAAAAATTAATTGAATACATGACGAGATATAAAAATATTAGGAATAAAAAATATTCTTAATAAATAGTTTATTAATTTACGTTAATTAAATTAAATGAATTCATTGAACGCTGGCTCCGCTTTATTGCGTGATTCTTTTTTTTACAATATGTTAGCAAGTTTTAAACGTTGTCATTGTTTATTTCTTTCTGAATTTATCTAATTTCTAACAACGAGGGTGTCGAATATTTTCGAAACTTGAACTCATAAGATTCCGCAAGGAAAGAAGACTGTTTCTGTAAGGAGAAAATTTATTTAAATTACGTTTTTCATAGAAAATAAGGTATAAAGAGAAAGAAGGGAAAAAGTGAACAAAAAAAAAACAAAAACGAAAAAGATGAATCCTTTATTCGAGAATACTTTTTCGTAGAGTAACGTGTTCCACGAAATCTGCAATTCTCTCTATGCTCGGTAGAAAACACGGAATGTCTGTTTGCTCTCTAAAGTTTCACGCAGAGATTAGCTCGTATACTTGATCGTGCGATAGTACAATACATTCGGTACGATCGATATATCGTTGATCGGATCTTTCGAACGTAGTCGTAAAAGGTTCAGAGCGGCGAACATCGGATTTAATGCAATTTTCCGTTTAATCGGAACTTTTAAAGCCGTTAACGAGAAGTGCTCAGCAGTACCGATCTTTAAATCGGCCGCACACGAACGCTCGTTTCGTACAAGGCCATGTAAATAAAGTATATATATATATAGTTATGTCTATAATTAACTATAGAATAAGTTAATAAATTTAAAACAAAATAAATTTACTTTTATGATAAAATTATAGATATTATAAAATAAATTGTAAAATAAATTTTTTATACTTACTATTAGTCGACTGTTTATTTGGTAATATAGGAATGCAATATAGAAGTAGTTAGTACTAAAGTAATCATAAGATAGTGTTTAGAGAAAATAGTAGGAAAGAAATTATTACTTATTGAAGACGTGGTTTAGCAATACATGCAATATTTTGCATAAAACTCTCACGGAATTGAGAGAAAAGGCTGGAGAAGCGAATACTTTATTCAGAAAGAAATTATACAAATAGATAATTGCTCGAAGATAGATTAAAAAAATTATTTTAGATATTTGATAGCTGCTCAGATAGTCCGGCATCATTCCATCCCCGGTCACTGATTTATCAAGAAAAATATTCTTTACTATCTGTCGAGTTTTTGAGCTTAAGGCACATACAGCAGTATCGAATCATTTTCTTACATGGTCGGTTCCATGAACTAAATAAATCTGACTATTGCGAGAACGGATACAGATAAACAGCTACGTGACAACGTAACAGTGAAATAAATGATTTACTTTTTTTTTCTCTGCTTCATGATTCGTGTAAGTTGAACGGATACGTAGAAGGGGTATAGAAGGTTGAAAACGAAAAAGAATGAAACTAACTACGGGTGGTAAACTGTGGCGCAGCGTGAAACGCAGCAGGAACGCAACGGAAGCGCAGCAGGAATGTCGGCGCGAACGCATGGCTTTTCTACTTCGTTATCGTGACTTCGATGTTACTATTTTACAAAACCGAGAACAAATCAAAATGATTTCAAAGAAATTAAGTCAAACTTTGTGATTGCGATAATATTTAAATGGCAAATACATACATGAAATAAAATAAATTCATTTTTACACATATTATATGTATTATTTAATATCATATAACGAATATTGAAATAGCACAAAAGAAATCTAATATTTTAGTTCAAAGTTGCAGAATTCACAAAGAGGGTATTATAATTTAAATAAATATCTTATCTTAAAGATAATGTTTTGTATTCGATCGATGTCTTGGGGATGGATTGAGGTTTTTTTGCTTTAAACAGAACAATATATATTTTTCTTATGACAATATGATTGGTCCGATAAAATCATAGATACTAGATAATAATAAAACAATATTTTTCATTAATTTAGAATTTTAATTGGAAATTTAACCGTTAATTTGAACGATCGCGTAAAATTTCATGATAATCGAGTAATAAGTAATATTTTTAGTTACCCGTGAAGCTGTTACGATTAGAAAAATTAAAGAAAATAAAAAAAGAAGAAAAAGAAAAAAAAAGTTTAAAGGGTGAGTTAGTTATGGTCGTCGAAAAGAGCAGAGTTTGTTGAATAAAGGCTGTGGCAAAGAGTAGGGAAGAAAAGTTGAAAGCAAGAAGGGATGCATGCCGAGAGAAAATGCTAGCAAAGTCCCGAGTCGTTAAAAGTTGAAGGGATTACCTCGGTCGAGCCTCTGGGGAGGCTAAGGTCACAAAGCTAATGTTTAAGGGTCAATTCGAGTATCCCACACACGTATTAAAGTAATTTGTATTGCTATCGTATTTTATTCTCTTTCATCAGTATATTTTTTCTTAAATATTATTACTCCACTCTTGTTTTATTCTTTAACAAACAAACAAACAAAACAATAGTTCTCAAATTTTACGATTATTTCATTTGCAATAATTTTTTTTTTATTTAAATCATCAATTAATATTCTATAATTGATCAAACATGAATATTAAATATTACATATTCCTTATTATTGTATATTTATATACAATAAAAAATACTACCAAACAACATCCTTATAAAAAATAAAGAAGAAATAAAAATAAAAGTGTGACACAAGAAGCGAAACATCCGAAAAATGTCTTGCTTGTATCCGTAAGTCGTTTTAAAGGAACACACTTATCTCGGACTATAGTGCTAAACGTGATATATGATGTTGTATATCTATTGTCGGTCTTTCTCCTTTCTTGACCCATTCGCAAGCACGAGCGAGCTTTTCCGTAAGAACGTGTTGCGTACGTTGTATAAGCGAGTAACACCTCACGTGGGAGTAATTTAACTTCCCTGCTATTCGCACGCCCGGTTCTTCTTGTCGCGCGTCACACCCGTAGAGAATTGAATTCATTTTAATCCTACGTTTTTTCTCTTATTTCTTTCTCCCTCCCTCTCTTTTTCTCTTTCTCTGTGTCTGTCTCTGTCTCTGTCTCTTTTTCTATTCCGGTGTATAATGAACTTCGATCGCAAAGTACGCCTTCTAATTTTACTCTCACACATCTGTAAATAATAATTATTAACTCGATTAGTCCTTTTAGTAGTTTTTATTCTTTTCATTACAATATGTATACATATATATTTCCGTAGATTATCTTTGAAAAAATAATTTTGTATAAATAGATAAGGGGAATCTGATTTGATTGATAGATCGTAATTATATCTCGATTTCATTTTTCTCGATAGAATCGACATATTTTGTTTGATATTCAAATAATGATAAGGACTCAAGAAAAAAATAAAAAAAAAATAAAGATCATTAGAGGTATAATATCAGGAACGACGTCGATCCTTATCCTTATCCTTATCTTTTGATAACGAGCAAAGTATCGGTTAAACTGTCACTCGTCGTCGTATGAGTGAATGCACCGTAAACGCAACTTCTCTCTTTCTCTCCCTCTCTCTCCCTCTCTCTCACTCTCACTCTCTCTC
>NW_015148974.1:3223144-3238144 GCF_001465965.1 Polistes dominula | reverse complement strand
CGAGCTCGAGCTCGAGATCACGCGAGAGAGATGTTGTTGTATACGGGAAGTAAATCGTGTAACGTGACCAACTCGAAATAGCTTTTACTAATAATTTCCTTTTTAAAATTCTTTTCCTATTCAAAAAATAAAAATTAAAAAATTAAAAAAACAACATTTATAATCTTTCAATTAAATTTTATACATTTCGTACTAGCATCAATATCCTCTTTTCTTCTTTTTTCTTTCTTACTTTACTTTCTTTCGAAAAATTTTAAACAAGTAAAAGTTGATTATATAATATCGTAGATATAGTTGCACCTCGTATATACATGTTCGTTTCTTTTCTTTCATTTCCTTTAGCAAGCGGATTTCATTCTTCTTTAGTATTCAAGAGGAGAGCTTCTTTGCATCCCCTTTCTCTCTCTCTCTCTCTCTCTCTCTCTTTCTCTCTCTCTCTTTCTCTCTTTCTGTGTTTTCTACAAAACTCTTACTACGAGTTTAATGTAGATATATATATACATCTATCTATCCTTTTACTTCTCTTGTTATAATATTTTCCGTTTTTTCTCTCATTCCTGACACGCAACCAGAGTAAAAATCTTCTGAATTTCGTAACTAAAAAAAGAAAAGACTACGCGATGCACAACGTGGATATTCAACATGGTCCACGAATAACATTGTTCCTTGAACGGTATGTTTTTCAATCATAATACCTATTCATACTCTTCATTTTTCTTTCTCCTTCTCTCTCTTTTTCTTTCCTTTCTTTTTCTCTTTTCCATCGTTTTTTTTATTTTCCCCCTTATTCGTTCGTTGATTCTTATTTCTTTTATTACGAAAGTCGATCGGTTTCGTTATCGACTTTTCAAACTTTTTCCTCTGCTATCCTTGTCGCTGCCGACTAGATATGCGAAACGCGTTGGATTGATCCGATTAAATCGATCGTTCGAACCAGATGGACGCTTTTTGAATTTTTCTCTCTCTCTCTTCTCATTCATACGTTCTTGTTTATCTACCGTATTATTTCGATAACAATTGTTCGTCGTACATGTTCGTGAACGCTTCGAATTCGTCATGCTTAAATGTTTTCTATTCTTTCGATTGTAGTCATCTCGATTAGATAGAGAAAGATTTATCTTTACAGTGTATTCGTAAAAGGTGTAGAAAACAACAACAACAGTAACAACGAACTATGAAACACGACTTTGATAACATATTGTAATAGATTTTTTTTTTAATTGATCCACATATATATTCGAATAAATAGAAAAAAAAAGAACAGAATAAGGATGGTTTTATTTTTCCTTCAATATATTATCGTCTGATCCTAATACATTTTTTTATTTAATCTTTCAATTAATTTACTTATTTACAAGAACAAAGTGTTTTTTTTTTTATTTTAAAATAAGCTAGCAAGATTCTGGATTTAACCTTTTCTTATCATTCTTTCTTAGAAATTCTTTCCGTCGTATTTAAAAACAAATATTTATTCTGAACCAAGGTTTGAACTGTACCGAGGTTGATTGAACGCTTAGAAGCAACCCATCTTGTGAAAGCAGTCATTTTAACATTACTTTTTTGTGGGATGAACGCGTTCTTGTAGAATCTCGTAGACGTTCGTTTTGGTCCATTTTCCTTTCCTATTCTTCTTCACAGTTTCTTTTAACGGTTTGAAAAGATCAGTGTAGTACTCTCTTAAGTTATTGTAACACCCCTTATTCTTATAATCAATCACGTTTTTCGATTTTCTCAACAATGTATAATGAGGTGACTTTAGAGTGTCGTTTTTGGGGCAAGGGTCGTTCCTCTTCGATTCTCTGTTTTGCTTGAAAAGATTATGTCATTTGTAAACCATGATTTTTTTCAAGTAACTGTTAATGTCTTTTTTTTTTAAATTGGTATGAAATGTTTTCTTTTTTTTTTTATTAACGAGAAACCTGATCAATTTTATTTATAATCATTTATACAGCGATATACGAAATTCTTTTGAAAGATTATTTTTAGATATCCTTCCATCAATTCGATATTAATTATAAATATAATTAATCGGAAAAAATTACGTATAACTTTGAAGTTGAAAATATATCATTTATACATTAATTTATAAAAAAGAAAAATGCTCATGTTAGCTTTTCTGAAATCCGGATTTGCCGGAATAAATCTTCTTAATAACATTAATGAAAATTTGAATGCAAAGGGTTATAAACTAATAATACAATAATGTATTTTTCTACGTATACTCGTAATAAATTATACAATAAAAGTATGCACGCTAGTATTCTTTATCTTATATATAAGATAAGCGAAAAGGTATATTTTTTGTGGATAAAAAAAATCTAACTTAATTTTTCATCGAATTATTTGAACTTTCATCGCGAGAATAATAGTCCTGTGTTGATCCTCGAAGGACATTTCTATAACGGCAAAGCGTTAGTTTTCACGAGAGCTCGTATCTCAGTTACCCTTTAGCACTTTGTCTCCCCCCCCCCTTTTTCTCACCCCTTTTTCAACCTTCATTCTCTCTTTCACTCTTTACGTTGGACGTCAAGAGACGTCCGTAGCATCAAGTCGTGATTTTTCCATCGCTTACTTCGTTGACTATGTATACTCGGTAAGATATTACTTTTACCATTACCATGCGTGTTGTTACCTTATTTTTTCTCTCTCTCTCTCTCTCTCTCACACACACACACACACACACACACACACGTTTTTCTAGCCCTTTTTTTATTCCTTGCTTTTCTTTTTCGATAAAATATAAAAAAAATCACATTTCGCACATATGAAAAAAAATTATTAAATGTTTATACTAAACGAAATAATAATCGATAGATCGTATACACGTATTTACGTATACTTTAGTATTTTACCTATATATATTTCTTTTTTAATGTTTACGCAAAGCTATCGTACTTTAATTTCCGTTCTATTACTATGATTCTTATGTACCTATATATATATAAATATATACATATATATGTAATATATAAGAGAGACAAAACCGATCGACGGTTTCGAAAAATTTCCTTCCTATCGAAAGGATATCCGACGGAATACGAAATGAATGTAACGTAAAATGAATGAATATAAATGAATGCAAAAATCTTTCTATTTCCCTCTCATCCTCCAGTTACGTTAACGTCCATATCCCAGCGGACATCGTGGAAAGAGTATCGTTTCTAAAACAAAAGAAGAGGAAATGAAATCATCTATAGTTTACGCATTTGAATCGTTCTTTGTTAATGAGAACTTTACAGATTCCTTTTTATCTTTTTTTTTTCTCTAATTAACTGTTAGCAAGGAGCAATATCGAAATATGAAATAAATTTAGTACGCAAAGAAGATGGAGAAGAAATAAAAGGAACTCTGTTTGTACAAATTCATTTGCAGTTCGTTCCAATTTCATTATCGAACGATTCGAAATGTGAATTCATCCTAGTGAATTAATCGCTAGTTGGCTGTTCTTTTTATGGTACTAAAAGAAAAATAGAGAGATGAATAAAAACAATTGAATATAAGTGAATAGTATTATTTTATTATTGGAAAAATTGGAGAATTTTTGTATTTTTTTACTAAATACTTCAGATTTTTATAAAAATTTTTGGAAATTATTCTATCGTTAAATTCGAATAATTAACTTAAAATTGAAAAAGGGAAATATTCTTTATTGCGTGTAAAATTTTATCGATTCAAGAGAAATAGTATTTATCTAGAAAATCTACAATTAAACATTTTTCATGTTAATAAAATCAAATAAAATATTTTATTAGTCTCCTTCAATTGGAAAACTTTGTATATAAAAAAAAATTGAATAAATTGCTTTGACTTGTTGCGAAAGGTTAATACGTTGGTACAATATTAAATCATTAAAAATCAATTATCTAGATTTCTGTAAAATTTTACCCGTTCGATAATGTATTAAGTAACATACGATTCCTTGTTAATGAACGTAAACTAAATTAATGGAAAACAAGAGCTCATATGTGCAAGAACGAACATTTGCGTGTTACGAGAAGAGTATTAACGTACTGTCATCGAGATTGTGCATTCTCTATCCTTTCGAGCTTTTATCGAACACGATGAACGAGAATCGAGATGGAAATGGGGTTGGGAGACACCATACGGAAACTAATCGTGCTATTTTGTATGAATCGTTTGGCGAACTGCATTAAATGCAACTCGAATGAAATCACGCGGATCATAGAACGAGTTTCGCAAGCTATCGACGCAATTTCTGAATTAATCCGCGATTATCGACTTTGTACGCGAATGTATAAACCTACACTCCTTCCTTTTATCTCTTCTCGTGATCCCTAGTCGTCATCTATCTCGTTCGATTATAAAAATTCGATTATTATTCGCGATAGATAGTAACGATTCGTTTTCAAATGTCTTTCAACAACTATTTTTTTTCATGTAAGTACGATTAAATAAATTTCATCTTTTCATTTCGACGAAGGAAATGTATAAAAGTATATATAGTTCATATCAAAACTTCTTTTAAGAATATCGATTTGCTATAACTGATACCCATCGTTTATCCATGTTTATGTGTTCATTCTCATAAGTAAGAAAGTTCGAGGAACCAGCCGAAGACTAGACTATCATGAAAGTAGAAGATTGCAAGAGAAAGCAATAAGGTAAAAAAGAGAGAGAGAGAGAGAGAAAGAGAGAATGTAAGCGAAACGATTTTATAGAATATGAAAATGTAAGAAAAACAAAAAATTAAAATGCAAAAAATAAGAAAAAGATAAGTAAAAAGAAGACAAAGACGTAAAGTTGGAAAGTAGTTTAACTTCGTTCTGCAATAATTATGTCGTAAGGGATATAAGAAAAAAGACGATTACACATACGAGAAAGAAAAAAACCAAAGATAGAGAGAAAAATAAAAAGAATTAAAAAGAAAAAGAAGATAAGAAAGATTCAGTATATGGTAAAGATGTGAGTGTGGTGGTGGTGGTGAAGGAGAATAGAAGAGAAGGTAAAGAAAGCGAGTTTCGCTGGAGGTGTCTCCGGAGTGTTTCTCTTACCGCGTTACCAGACCGGAATCAGAGCTCGTTACGATCTCCGCGGGTACGGATGAAGTTTTCTACGTAATGGCAAGATGAGGAAGGTTGGATGAAAGAAAAAGAGAAAGAGAAAGAGAAAATGGTAAGGGGGAAAAAGGGTGTAATGAAAGGAGATAGAAAGCTGGACCGAATCTACGCCCGTTTTCTTTATTCATCGTTCTCAAATTGTTACATTCACCACCGTCGTAAAAAGGTCTCGAGATATCTTTTACACCGTCTCTTTCTATTTGTCCTCGTCTCCTCCCCTTCTTCTTCTTCTTTTTCTTCTTCTTTTTCTTCTTTCTTTATCTTTGTTGAAACGACAAGAAGAGAGAAAATCAAGTCAATTAGTTTGTTAGTCGTCGAATGATTTTCTTCCAATCGAATCGAAATCGTTGACCGTTTTGCCTCAGGTCCTCCTCCCTTCTTTAAAAGGGAGGAAGGGAATTCCCTTCCATGACCTTTCCGCTTCTTGGAAATGCTTCTCGATCGGAGAATGGCGGAAACGTCGAACTCCCGTTCATACTCCGAAACGAACGACATTCCTGTTATCGGAAAGGAAACGAATCGTTCGCTTTACTTATCTTTCTTACGTGGATGCAGTCCTCCTGCTCGCACACTCTTTTCACATATTTTATACGATTAATAACCCCCCTTTTTCGTATAAAGTCGCTTATGTCGATGATAAAAATGTTCTCCTTCCAAAGAGATATATTCTTTACTTATATATATAAAGTTACATAAAGTTATATGATAAATAATAGACCTTTTTTTCTTTTATTTATTTATTTTTTTTCTACTTAATTTATTATTTTTCTTTGTATTTTTTCATTATCAGTTGAAACTAACTTACGTGTCTTGTTTAATAATATTATTCATTAGAAATGATACTAGTTAATTATTAACAAATATTTGTGTCTATAAATATGAAGTATAATTGCATATTTAAATAAATATAAAAAGCAAATAATAGAAAAATATATATTAGATTTTAAATTTAACATAATTATATATAATCATACAAATATATGTACATAAATCTATTATATATAAGTTTTAGGGCTTTTGATCCTATCCGTCAGAGATTTTCTCGATTTTGAAAAACCTTGAAGAGAACTCTACTAGATTATCGATACGTGCCACTTTGAGACTTCTCGTAAAGTAGAACTTCCAATCCTTGTGTATGTATGTGTGCTCTCATTTTCTCCCTTTCTCTCTCTCTCTCTTTTTCAGTTATATGTAAGGATATCGATAAAGCTCACTACTTTCCAGTCCTTTTTATTACACCGATTTGATCTCCTGCATGATATAACCCGTTCTGCCATATAATTGATCATTCCCAGCAACGCCTGCAACGTTTCATCGATTTTTCTTTTTTTTCCAATAATATGAAATACCTCAATAAGTTAGTAATTGTCGTCGATGGAAATGATTAATCCAATCTAAGAATATAAATTTGTGCAATTTATTTTATATAAAAATGTAACAAAAGTTCTGTGTATATTTGACGAAAGAATTAATTAAAAATCATTTTTGTTTACAATACCAATGAAAGGTACTCTCTTAACAAGATAAACAATTCATTTTAAAATGTTTACCGTCACAATTATTTTTAATTCGAAAAACGTTGAACTGATCTTGCTGAATTTTTCATTTAAGCGAAACGTAAATAGAAGAAATTAAACGATTGGTTTGAACCAAAGGAAAATTCAAATAAATTGTCGATTATCTTTGTTTCGTACTATTAATTCTTGAACCTAAACAGAAAGTTTAAAAATTTTGATCTTTAAAAATCGAGCGTAGAATTTTAAGGTAAAAACATAAATAATAAAATTTAATCTGTTTTGTCTGAAAAATTATTTTTTGTGCTAATATTCGATATAAAAATCGACACAACGAACTTTTTCGAACAATCGAATGTTTACGTTACTAAAGAGATTTAGAAAAAATTTTATGGAGTGAACCCTTAGGAAACGTTCGTAAATTATTTACAAATTCGACCGTGAAATTGAAAATAAAGTCTAAGAAGAAAAAAAAATGAATAAAAAAAAAATGAATAAAAAAAGATTTTAAAAGATTCGACGACGTAATATATTATATTGAAGCTGCAAGGTTTCTTCGTTGTCAAATAGCTAATACCGAATGCGTGCTCGATTCCCTTCGTCGTAAAGTGTCAGAACGGTTAACAGGGAGTATATTCGGAGAAATGGTAAACCGAACGGCTCGAAGCTCGTACAAGATTACGTGTAAGGGCACTGATAGGGTGAACGTGACCTCTCTTAAGTCTTATTTATTATACCAACTCGATCGGTTACTCGCCTACGATATACTCGATTTCATCGTGTGGATGGGCTCGTTTGAGAGGAGTCCCACCCTCTCCTCTTACTCCAGCTACTCTGATCTTGATTTGTCGTCTTTCCGGTTTCTACATAATATACGAATGTTACCCTACTATTCTCGAATACGTCATGTCTCTTCGACGTAAAATTTTTCAACAAAAATTTCAAATAATAAGAAAAAGTATGAAATAGAAAGAGAGAGAGAGAGAGGGAGAGAAAGAGCAAAAGAAAAGGAAGAAATAAAAAAGAAAATGAAATAAAATTTACGACCTTTCTTTACGATACAAGCATCGTATCTCTTTTTCTTTCTTTTTTTTTTTATTTTCATTCTTTTCAATGTTTGCCGTTCGTTATGGTTGATATTTGACGTTGAGGCATGTCAAAAGTTTAAATATCGGAAATAAAACAGGGGAATCCGTATTATTATGCTGGAATAAAATTATTATACCGTAATATTAGAAAAAGAGAAAGAGATAAAGAGATAATATATTTGGTTAGTATACGTCAAGATAATTATACACAGGAACGTTATATATTAAATGTAATACTATCTCCGTTAACGATATAATTCGATTGAACAAGATTTCAGGTTTTATAATCACGTTTAATAAATCCATTGATATTAATAGGATAACATTATATTTCCAAAAGCTTTGTTTCATTCAACGTTAATTATATGATACATGCATGATGGATAGATYGATCGATCAAGGATTTAAATTTCATCGTGGATGGAAATGTTCGTAGTGTTATATTCGTTAATGGGTTACGATTTTTGATCTTGAACTTGATGATAAGATTTTTGGTGGATTTAACATTGGGATTTAAAGATTCACGGTTAAAGAACGAGAGAGAAATTCGTGGTAAGAGATTTATGGTATAATAGATCAACGGTAAAGTATGATAAGCTGTTTTAAGAAATTACAGAAATTATGGAATTTAATTTACGTAGTATAAAATGATTTTTAAGATTTAATTGCTATCTGAGAATTTGTTTAATTCTTCGTGGAAAAACGGACTGACATTTTGTACTGAATTGTCACAGAAAGTTTCAAGTGAAAATTGTCATTCGCAGTGAGTTGAAATAACAAAAAAAATGGAGAGAATTAGTGGGGGTGTTAAAATGCAGCTTTTGCATTGTGATGGAAAAAAGGGAAAAAAGAAATATATTTGTATATTCATATACATATATATGAAAGAAAAGTTTCTATGAAACAGACGAGAATGTATGTTTCGTTCGTTGGAACGTCATTTTGAAAGTAAGCTAAACTATTTATTTTTATTATTTATATATATATATATATGGTATACTACGCCTTTTACATCGCTGGCAACGGGTTCTACACAACGCTGGTGACTACTTTGAAGGACAGTAACAGGTGCAAACATGTAACTCTTTTGTATCGGTGTTGAATAAATAGTTACCACTATTTAAGTTCCAACCCTCGTATATTATTAATATTTGCATAGAATTGCTTATACGATGGTATAAAAGTAGATTTATTAAACCGACAATCGTTTTGATAAAAAACAAGTAAATAAAATATATATATTTTTTTCTGTTATATCAACTACTCTTTAACTATTTTTCCTTATATATGTATTCAATACTAAGTTTTGCCAAAATTTTCATTTTTTACTGAACTTTTCTTCTGTTTATAAATTACTTTTACATCATTAATCGCTGATGAAAACAGCAATTTTTAGTTTTGATTTCTTTTCAATTCTAAAACAAAAATGAAAAGAGAGAGAAAGAGCGAGTATTTATATGAGTAAACGAACGTTTTGCATAGCTGCCATTCTAATATGAAAGTTTTGTAATTCAAAGCAACGCGTAAGCTCGAAATACTAGAAAAGGTGAATTCGTTCGGTCAAAATCGAAGTAGGAAGTCATAGAGATTTTTCATTTTTCCTCTTCCATCATCGATCGACTAGTTTATAAAAACATCAACACATCAACGTATTTTTAATGGTGTTCTAATACATCAATACCTATGTCTTTTCTTTTTTTCTCTCTTTATTTTTCCATTTTTTCATGGATCATTTGATTCACACGAATTTCTTTACCTCCTTCTATCTCCATTTAGTTTCGGGTCACTGTGTCCTTTAATTAGTGCAATCAATGTTCACACGAAGAAGAAGAAGAAGAAGAAGAGAATTTTCAATTAAATAAACGATCAACAAAAATCAAATCAAAATTTTTATAAAAATCGTCACATGGTTTCATAGTCATTCCTTGATATTTCCTATTCTACGATATTTACGATAATTTCTTTGGTCCCCTATTTCTTCTTTGTTCCGACAATTTTCGTATAACATTAAATAAAAAGGAACAGAAACGGGAACGGAAACGGCAAAGAGGATTGCAGTTAAAGATGAAATACTGTAATATCAAGAAAAAAACAAAAAGCCTAAGATCGTTTTCACGGACCTACGATGCAATTCTTACGTGAAAACGAGAGCACGACTGTGTCTTGATTTCCTTTTCATGCTTTCATGCAAATCTCGCTTTACACACGTTGAGAGCTGATACCGCGAACCGATCTTTTCGCGTACGTGCACGACTTTTCTCTTTCTTTCTTTCTTCCTGGGTATAAAGAGAATAAAAATAAAGAAAGTAAGAAAGGAAAAGATAGAAAGAGAGATAGACGCAAAAAGAGAGAACGTAAAAGAAAACTCGTACGGGGAAACTCTTCTCAACGGTAAGGATCCAGAAAATCCATGCAAATTTTATTGCTTGGACGGACGCTCGTTCGAGATAGAAAAAGAAAAAAAAACGACTAAAAAAATAGAAGAAGAAGTAGAAGAAAAAGAAGAAAAGTAACCTCGAAACGGTTTGTCAGTTAACATCGAAGAGGGAATCTTAAGCGGTTGTCGGTTTAACGTCGAAGAAGAAACTTTGCGAAAAAAAAGCAAAAAAATAGATAAATAGATAAAAGAAGTGAGAAATATGGAAGGAAAGAAACGGGGGAAAAATATTAGTAAGAAACAGGGAGAAAAAGGGGTCCGGAAAAAGGACAGGAAGAAAACTCAGGATGTAATTCTGTAAATACGTTCCGGTTTTGGTTCTGCTCAACTGAACACGACAACCCTACTACTGCCATTTTTATCTCCATTTCCACGACTTTTTTCATCCGTGGTAAGTGAAGGATAAAAAAATAAAGGAAGAGAAGAAAAACTTGAGAAATAAATAAAATGTGGAAAAGAACTCGAGAGAGATAGAGAGAGAAATGTAATCAAAAACGACAAAAAAAAAAAGGATAAAGAATTATAATCAAGTGCGTGGCACGTGTAGTGCGACGTGTGCGCTTGTGGTCGAGGCCGACTTTTTTGCGGTTCAAAGAGCCAGAAAATGGCTGTGCACACATACACAGGTAGATACATAGAAAACAGGGACCGTCCTTTTTGCTAGAGAAAAGAAGTACCAAATGGCGAGTCGTAGCACGAGAAATAATTTCATCGGCAACGTTGAAAGACTCGATTAATGCATCCTGAACTCTTGTCCCTCTCTTTATCTTTCCCTCTCTCACACACAAACACACACACACTCTTTTATAGGTGAGCCTTTTAATTAACTAGTCGCCCTTTTTTCTCTCTCTCTCTCTCTCTCTCTCTCTCTCTCTATCTCTATTTTTCTTTTTATTTTTACCTTTTTCCCCTTTATTCGTCTTTCTTCTCTTAATTCAAGTGTTTACACTATACAAACGTGACATTTTACCACGTTTAACGAATTTTTGACTAAACTTTTGGCCAAATTCGGGTAGGTTACATTACCTTGAGCCACGTCACGACGAATCGTTGCTGTCGAGTTTGCGAGAGATCATATTTTTTCCGTAGGTGTTGTTGGTGATAGGACAGAAAAAGAGAGAGAGAGAGAGAGAGAGAAAGAGATAGCTCGGTGGACGAGTGACGCAGGTGCGGTTTGTTGCTGAAGCAGCTGTATACTCGTGATAACAATATTTAATCGTCCTTTCTCTCTCTTTCCCTATATTTTTTTTTGCTTCCTATCTCTCCCTCTCTCTCTCTCTCTCTCTCTCTCTCTCTCTCTTTCACTCGTTTTACTTGTTTACTCGTTACGCGATTGTTGCTTTTCCTAGTAAAATAAAGTCGTTTACAAAACAGTTATTCTTCGAAAGACTATCTTAACTGTATATAAATATACCTTTTTTCATTACGTTTCATATTTGTTTTTTTTTTTTACATTATAAATCATTTATTTTCTACTTTCATATTCCCTTAAATCTCCATTCTCGAAACGATCAGATTTTTATCGAGATTTTCACGAGGTTCTTTGGTTGGTTGGTAGGTACGTTTTAACCGTAAGAGAAAATTCACCGTTCCGTAGGCGTACGTAGGAGATAAAATCTTCTATAACTAAAAAAGAAAGAAAGAGAGAGAGGGAGGCTTCGTGGAAGAGCCAGAATGGGAAAGAAAATGGATTTGAGAAGAGTTTACTGACGTAGGATTTTGAGCCGCGTTAAAAATGTCCTTCGTTTTTAAATCTCGTCATAAATTTTCCGAATATCGATATAATATTTTACGTTAGTATATCAACAATAGTATTACACACATTTTCGGTACTAAATTATATTATCAAACGTGTTTGTCAAAAAATGCTTTTTACTTTCTCTTTACTATTTATTTCGATTTAATAAGACACACTTTGTATTATCCTTTTATTTTTCAATTTTTGTCCCAAACTAATTTTACCTTTCATTTTCCTGAATAGAAAACCGATAAATTAATATTATATTCGCATAGTTTTATTAATTAAAAAACTTACGACAATGAAGAAGTTCGCTTAAGACGACGATAGTCTTTTATGTTCGCATATTGGGCGATGAACAAACGGTCTAAGTTCTTAAGTATTATTTTGAAGAGTTGACTTGTTCTCGTCGAAGGGCTATCCATCGAAGAGAGAATTTGGTTAGCTTTCGTTTTAGCCATAGCTTCCCGAGTATTTCCGTTAAACTTCGAGTACCATTCTCTTCTCCTTGCACAACAGTAACTCTCGCTTCACCGGTCAGGATAATTTTCACTTGGAGAATCGTACGGAGCTAGGTACCCAAGGCTATTCGTTTAGACGTTTGCCGCACAAAGTGATTGATTCTTCGATAGTGATTAATGGTGGTTGCTTGCAAACCGTCTTAATACGTCAGACTGTAATGGACGTGAACGTTCGAAATGCGATACCATTGGCCGAAGGAATCGTCTTCGTTTTGCTAACGGAAAAGAGAGTGGACGGAAGGAAAGATCTTTTCCTATCGTATACACACACACACAACACAAATACACACATATGCGCGAGTATCCGAATAAACGATAAACGATTTTATTTCCGAGCCTTTCCAAAAGCTTTCCAACTTTCGAAGCAATAGAAAAAAAGGATAATCAAAATAAATTGATTTTTATACAAAAAAAAGAAAGATACTAAAAGGAAGTATATCGTAGGTTTTATGCCTGTATATATCGGATGTACCTATGTAACTTTATAAAAATTGAAATATTTTCATTATTATGAAATTTTATGAAAAATATACATAAAACAAAGTTACAGCATGTAAATGGTTTAATATTTGACAATGAAAGTAATGTTTTTTTAAAAATCATTTTTTATCTGGATATTTAAATATTTTGATGTTTTTTTTTAACAGCAATCCTTTTCCATCATAGTTCTTTTTTTTAGCAAATATGTATGCATATACATGTACATGCATGATCGTGATCGGATAGTTCATGGTAGATTTTATTTATTTTTTTTCTCTAACATTATTGTGTAATTTTTATTAAAAAAACGATACGGGGTTTCTTACCGATGAGTATATAATCAGATAATTTTTAATATACCTTGCTAAATAATCATTTTTTATTCACTGTATTGTAATATATGTTTATTTCCTAGCACGAAAAATTAATACACGCAAGAAAGTTTATACAATTTCAAATTAGAAAAACCGATAATCTTGGAAACTAATTTCTTACCGTCATCAAATGCAATTCTTAAAACGTGTGATTTTTTCTTAAATCATTTTTTCCTTATTCATAAAACTAAAAGTAATGAAAATATTTTATATAATAAATTTCAATAATACATGTAGTATATACACAATACGCTTGAAATTATTCATTTTTTCCTGAAATATTCATAATCACGAATAAGGTCACTGATATTTATATATTCTTCGCTTTTTTTCATCGAAAATAACGATTTACATGTGATTCACCCAAATGTCTAAGAGACAACTACAATTTTTAAAAAATGAAAACAGTCATTTATCTCTTGTTTGGAGTATTAAAAAAAAAAAAAATAACGTCAGAAAAAATATAATATAAGACAGCGGTGGTGGTAGTAATAGTAGTAGTTGTTAAATAACTCAAAGTCCGTTATTCGTTGTTCGAGAAAGTCGAGGAATACGTTGGTGTGTTCTATATACTATTCTGGATGCTTTTATAACGATTGCACCTCGTATGGGAACGAAAGTCCAACGATAAAGGAACTGTTAAGCCTTCGAGAAGGAAAGCAAGTAAAAAAAGAGATAGAGATAGAGATAGATAAAGAGGGTGTGAGTGAGTGAGTGAGTGACTCACCTTCGGTTTGAAAGTTTTTCAGAAAACTCCGAGGCGTCGGCCATTACCGTGGATCACATACTTTCTTACTTCAGTTCTCTCTTCTCCACTTTCCTTCCTCCCATACTACCAGGTTTTCTCTTCTTTCTTAATCTATCTTCCTTCCTCCGCAACACACTCGAAAGTACTCAGTAGGTGAAACTTTCGGCGACGTTTCCGGACTTAAAAATCTATCCGCCTTAAAACTGATTAGACGAAGTGCTGGGTGCCTTCTCTTTCTATTTCTCTCCTTCAATCTTTCTTTTTTTCTCTCTTCTCTTTCTTTCTTTCTCTTTTTCTCTCGTGCTATTACCCGTGTTCTGCTTTCCACCCACGTAAGGCAGTCCCCAGCGTAGCTTTAATTGGAAGGAAAATTTAAAATCGTGCTCGTTCGAGTTTCCTCTTGCCCCACCTCCCATCTCCACCCCATCGTTTCTTCCTCTTCCTTCTATCCTTCCATTCTCATTTCTTCCTCTACGTACACTTTCTGTCTCTTTTTCTCTATCTTACTTACCCGACCAACCAAATTCGTGTATCCATAAACGTCTCGTGGCACGTCCAAAGAATCCACTTTCAAAAGAATTCCGTTGCTCTCGGCAAATTTTTCTCTTTGTCTGTCTTTCTTTCTCTCTCTCTCTCTTTCTATCTCTTTCTACTTCTTGTCTTAGATTTATCTTCGTTACACTAATGTATTTCAGCTTGCTAATGTTCGAAAAAGGAAAGATAAAATAAGAGAGAAAGAGAGAATGGGAGGTGAGTAATAGAAAGAAAAATAAACATCACTTTAATCGGTGGTGTAATACTTATTTTCCTTTAAAAAGTAGTTCTAACTAGGTAACTTGATCAATATCTTATATGTATTGTACGAAAATACGATAATACAAAAACAAAGTATACACTTACACGCGCATTTTATGTAAATTTACTTTTTGCCCTTCTTATTATAATAAAATTTTAAAAACTAATATATGTACATACCAACGATTATAAATTGCATATCTATTTAATATATATATATATATATA
>NW_015148974.1:3204231-3222079 GCF_001465965.1 Polistes dominula | reverse complement strand
ATATCGCTGCGTGCACTCACACTTATACCGATATCGCGGCACACTCTTACACATCTTTCACATTCATCAATTGTTTTCACGCACACCATACACTCGCACTCTTCGTCTTTCTCTCACTCTCACATATATATGTATTTCTACAGGATTATACTAAAATGAATTTTTCTTTTTTCTTATTATTATCGCTCATTGTCATAAATTTGAAAATTAAGAAAAAATAAGAAAACATGGAATTTGTTCGAAATGATTTCCTTCCAACGCGTAAACAATGCACACTTTGATAATAGATCGTAAAAATTTTCAAATATCTTTTTATTCATTAATAAAACACCTAAGTATTTGAAACAAGTAACGTGACTTACCGGCTATATAATCTTACTCGGTCGAAGAGGGAAAAGAGAACGAGCTAGTTGTTTGATCTTTCATGAATGAAAGAAAGAAAAAGAAAGAAAAAAGTAAAAAGGAAGAAAACTCGGATGATATCGAAGTAGTCAATCGTTTCAATTTAACGCGGAAAGTGCTTGACGCACAGAACTCAAGGAAAGAAGGATGAGAGTGAAAAACGGTGAAAAAAAAAATAAAACGAGACAAAGCGAAGAGGAGACTTGTGAAGAAAAGAATGTCAAGTATCTTCAAGGTAGAGATCTACTTTCGAATCGCACGTGCATAGGATAAAGAGGAAAAAGAAGAAAAGTAGAATATGCTGCCTACTTTTTCAATTTTTCCCTTTTTTCATATATATATATATATATATATATATATACATATATTATATAATATATTATATATTTATATATATAGGCATGTTATATGCGAATGAAAGAAAATCATATATCGAATCATTTACTATACGAGAATAAGTACTTTTCTTTAACGAGCCGATATTTCCACGATATGTTGAAGAGATTTTCAATAATTTGAAAACGAACTAAAGGATATGAAGTTAGTAGATTTTACATACCCAGTAGATTGAAGAAACGATAGCTTTTTCTATGTCCCCCTCGATGCTAATAGCGAACAATAAATTTTATAATATCCCGAGGGAAACTTGCGTTGTCTTTACGAAGACGGGAATATAGTCAAGGTAAGGATTTATTAATAGCTTTAGCCAGCTGACGCGCCTAACTAGCTCTTGATGAATTAGCTTTGCTTTCACTCCACGGTATGTTATATATGTTGAGTAGGTAACAATGTAACGCACGGCATTTCGTCTCATCATGAATTTTCGAGGATATTGTTGCGTCTTGAATATCCTTATATCACGTCAAGTTTAAGCTCTGTAATTATTTCCTTCATTTTCTATAACACCTATGACAATCAAGACTTACTTACTTTACAATTTTTTCTGTGTTTAATAAGGTCAAGCATTGTTCATCGTCACAAGATTAGCAAATATTTTACTGCCATCATGTTCAGAATGATTGTTATGAACTTTTCGTACTTGACGAAGGAAAAAATGAAAAATTAGTAAAAGAGAAAGAAAGAGAGAGAGAGAGAGATAATGAAAAATAGGATATCGTAGATAACAGAATAGTCAAGTTTTTCAGCAACATTAAAATTTATTCCGTAAGATTGCAATAAGAAAAAGTTATAATTTTATTAAAAATCTGATAAAACTTTAGTTTTACTTAAACTACGACAGTAAACAAAATCAATATTCTTTGCCCGATGTTGCTGTGTGCTGTTTATCATAGACTCTGAAGTTTATTCCTGAAGTCGGTACATAAAGGCTAGTTAAACTTTTAACGAAAATAATGCTCGGCAACTCATCCTCTTAATAAATTTTCAACGGTTGCTGTTGCCGTTTTTGGGAATGATACTTCACAGAAACATTGTAATCATTTTTATTTCTCTTCCTCTCTCTTTCTCTCTCTCTCTCTTTCTCTCTCTCTTTCTTTCTTTTTCTTTTGGTTTTCTTGTTCAATACTATCACCCACTATTATTATTATAATTCAATTTCAAAAATTTATTTATTAATTAATCCTAAGATTTATTTATTATTCAAGCAAATAACTAATTGTTTATTATGCGTATTCAATGGTAAAAAAATAAAACTTGGGTAAAAATGGTAAAAATGGTAAAAATTGGGTAAAAATGGTAAAAAAAAATCAGTCACTTGATCAGTTACGTTACAAATAGTTATATATATAAACTGTTGTTAGATCTAATGTTAAGGGAAGAGAAGCATAGCGAGTCAACCTTTGTCGTAGTATCTTCGTAATCAGCCGAATATTTGGTTGAAATATGTCAGAGAAACACGCATGAAGACTCAAGCAATTCACGACAGATGCCAGATCATATGACTTCATCTATGTTAAATCTGGTCGCCAAACTGAGCTTGCGGGTAGGTTCTCTAACTCATAATGATAACACGAAGGATCAAAATCAGTGCATTTTTCAGTCTACTAGATGCCACTTCTGTGTTCAATACAAGATGGGGAGACAGAAAATCGTGAGAATAGTAGATTGATATGACAATTATAACATCTTGATTTTAATATAATTATTGTATAAATACGAACAAATATATATATTTAAAAATATGCACTTATAAACAGTTAGCCTTTAGTTTGTACATAAATGTGTAATACAAAATTAATAGGTAAAATAGGCAAATAAATTAAAAATTCGGCCGGTAGTATATATATATAAACAATAAAATATAATAATAATTTTATTATATTAATTATTATATTAATAATATAATAATAAATTTAATTTATGATGATGTTTTCAACTATTAGGAAATCGTGGCAAATCAGTACCAAATATCAACTTAAATTCTTGATCTCTCGATTTAATCCTTATAATATCAAGAAGAATCATCTAAAATGTGATTTATATTAAAACAATACTAAATAAAATTATATATAATGAAATAACACCGTGTATAAAAGGTAATCAGCTTTTCGACTTCTCCTAATATTTTTAAATATTAATTATTAGTACAATTTTCAACGTATATTAACAAAATTACGTACTATATTCATATATAAATTAATATTTTTATTTTTTTTATTAATATTTTTCTCTTTGTTTTCTGTAATTATTATTTTGTACAAAATTGTTATACTTTGGTTTTCATACTAACAGACTACGTCAACATAGTTCTGTATTTTATTTTAGAGTAAAACTTTTTTCGGTCAATATTGAATATGGGTCAAGGTGTCTGTACAGCAAGCATGCAATAGTTATATAAATAGATATACTGTCCTATCAAAAAGTCAGCTTTCACTTCTTGTTTTACATCATTTTTCGACAGTTTTTGTTGATATTTTTAGTAACCTATTGAATTAGTATTCTGCAACTTGTACGCATCCCTCATTTCTTAAGCTTACAATTAGCTAAATTGATTACCACAATGATTAGTGAGAATGAGATGTATGGTAAAGTGAGAATATCACGAATATGATGCTATTCGTCATATGCACATATATAACCAAATACTGTTTCATCGTATTTAAAAGTATAATTTTAAAATGGCGGAGACAGAACACACAAAGTGGCTCATAAGCATAATTTATGCAGTTGTTTCTCCCTTTATTGTCCCATCTTCTTCATATCTTTTTTTTTTATCTTTTTCTCTCTTTCTCTTCTGTCTTTTAATAAAGGATTTTCATGAGGTTCAAGAAAGAACGAGCTTTTTAGATACGGCAGTCTGGAATTTCTTATGTAATCACCGTCGTGAATAGCTTTTGCTTGCTATAACTTTTGGTAGAAATAGAATTTTCCAATTTTGTTTCGAGTTCGTCACGAATTGTGAAGTATGTTTTAAAATGTATGCGCGTTGAAAATTTTTCGTACTATAAGAAAAATGGATTTAACATAATCTTACGTACCAGTTTAATTTTGATATTAAAAGTTATAATCTAAACATTTGAAAGAATACTGATTCTGATTATAAAATGATTTTTTTAGAAAACATTTTAATGATAAAAAGAAAAATATCGAAACTTATAAAAATAATTATATCGAAAATGATCAATTAAATTTAGCAGATCGTATCGATGCATCATTTATGAATATCAACAAATTGATCATTTATTTTCAAAATAATATCTTCCTCGTTATAAACATTTTAATGATAGAAATTAATGAGATATTGAAAAATGACTCTTTTTGAAATTATACGAACAGTTTGCGTTTAACGGTGTTTTGTGTGTAGCTATGTTATTAATTGGAATTAACGATATAAACATTTCATCAAATTATGTTAATGCATATAAATTATAAGAATAATAGAACTGAAAAAGAGAATTCTTTTCCCTCGATGATAAAAAGTGCGATGACCTTTAACCGGATGGATTAAAGGGCGAATTCATTTTTTAAAAACTGTCACCACTTTACCTTCTTCTTCTTCTTTCTTTTATCTTTTTATCTTTCTTTTCTAATTTCTTAATTTAATTCATTTCTCTTTATCTCTTATTTTTCTTCGAATTATTTTAAGAAGATATCTATATTCTTAAAACGTATTCTCACCTAAATGAATATGTTTATCCACCTATCCTCGATCGCTCACCGAATTGAATAAATTAATCTCATAATCCGCTTTACTCGAGGTCCAAATGAAAAATTTAAGTTAAGTCGAAAAATCTTCGAAGATATTCGTTGGCAAAACTTGTTTCTATGTGAATGTGTGCACGGCAAACATGTTCAACGTTTGATCGTTCGTCGACAAGAGTCGTCGAAAGTTTTACCTCGGGGACTAACATAAGCGTCTCAGTATCTTCTTCTTTCTTTCTTCCTTTCTTTTTTTTTTAACCTCATCCCAGAGAAAGAGCACGTGTATTGAATGAGAAAAAGTAAAAAGAGTAAAAAGTAAGAAGTATAAAGTAAAAAGTATTTAAGTAAAAAGATAAACAACAAATTAATCGAGGATAATCTTGAAAAACTAACACTTGACAAGTAAAAATGGTAAAATGAATCAGTGAATGAGCATAAAATAATCGAGTTGTTTAATTATTTACGCTTAATTTCCCGTAGCTTTTCAGTGGTTTCCTACGTCGACACCTTTCTGGATAAACGCAGAAAAGGTCGGAAGTTAACTTGTTCGAGTACACAAATTGATCAAACGACTAAGTTTGAGGCAAACTTGCCGTTTCGCGGCAATTTCAGGAGTTCATTTCAAAATGCCTTTATTTTCGTAAATCTTGATTAAATGCTTTTAAACTAGTACCTATAATTTCATTTATTCCAAATATATTTATAGTTAAAAGCTATATATTGCTATTGAGAAAAAATATATATATAGTGAGAAATCATATATATTCATTTCAAAAAATATATTATATTCCAAATATATAAACAAAAAATTTTAATGAAATATACATCACTTTAAATATACATTTTTCTGTAGTAATTATTCAAAATCGATACTTAGACACTGATTAAAATAAAAAAAGAAATTTGTTTAACTAAGTAACAGGAAGATAGATTTAAACCAACTCGAAATAATTAAATGACTAAGCCGTTATTCGCGTAACTACCTATAAATTAATTACTACAATTAATTACTTAACTTATAAAATAGTATGGAAAGAAAAGAAACGACACTTTTTTTTAAAATTAAACCATTATCTATATAAACTTCATTCTTGTTCTTATTTTCTCTCAAAAAGAGATTATTCAATGCACGTATTTACGTTGAGTTCATTCCAAGTGAGAATTCCATGGAAAAGATTAAATTACATGTTACATCGTAAACTTCCAGCAACGTTTTAACTTTCCATCTTACAAATCTAATTTATCTCTCCTTTCGATTAACACGATTACGATCACCATCCTTTATGATGATACTTCTTAAAGTACTTCTTATCATTTGTTTTATTAATACGTTTCCTTTACATGTGCAAATACGCGTTGATAATTTAGAAATGAGAAAATATTTAGGAAACTGGTTTCACATACTTGAAGCTTTTGCCTCTTGGTTTTAGGCTACGCGATACGTATTAGCTTTTATCCTAAACGCGACGTGAAACCATTCCCGTGGACGCGTTTTTGTTGGATTTTACGAGGATTCTCCGACATGAGTGGCAAGTAAAATTGCGAGTCAGTCGAGTGAATTAATTATCGTTGAAGAGTTGAGAGAGTATCTATCTATCTCTATCTCTCTCTCCCTCCCTCTTTCCTTCTCTTATGATAGTGTACGCATACACTAACACATTCTCTCACTTGCATGTACACTCGTACGCTCACGGTTTATACGTCCACGAGAAGGAGGAGAGTTCTAATTAATCAGCGAGCTTTTGTCGCCACGTTCGTTGAACAAACTCTCTGGTAGAACTCAGTTTGCTCATAGCGCCTCGTGGGGAAGGAGAAAGTAGGAGGAGAGGAATGTTTCAAGAGAATAGAGATCGGAAAGAGTATGGCAATGGTAGGTTGGTACATAGATGGCAGTGACGGCAGCAAGAGATGAAAGTGAGTATTTCGCGAATTAGGAAATTGTCGTGAACTCGGCAGCTGTTTTCTATGTTACAATAAAATAAATAAAATTAAAAAAAAAGTCCAAAAGTCTTATTAGATATCATCGTCATCTAATCGAGCTCACCGTTTTTATCGCCATTGCAAGAAAGATTCGTTATTTTTCTGTAAAATTATTTTCTTGCTCGTCGAGCAATTACGAATTATTAATAATTGAATTACGTTATAAACTTGTGTTCATAAATTGGTAAAATTTTTATCATATAGAATATAAGATATGATAAATCATATCTTATATTAATAGACAATATCAATAATGTTAAAATTAAAAAGATTTTCTATTTTTGAAACATTGAATTTATCGATTTAACTTGAAGAAAACAGCCAACGTCAAAGTACAAGCTTTTACCGGCACAACTATTCGAGGTCGCAGTATGTAATCCGATCGGTCCTAGATGCTCCTTCTTCTTGTTTCTCGGTCGTATCCTTCCGGAAGTAAAAAGTCTATTCGCGAAACAGGTGGTTCCTTAGCCTTAAGAACTTTCCGAACGATAGTTTTCTACGTCATTTTCCGGTACGCGTCTAGAAAACGTAAAGAGTATTTCTTTTAGTTACATATACTTATATAATACCTAAGTTTTGGTTTCTTAACTAAATTTCAATTTCTTACACTTATTATACGTCTCTTGTAAGCTCATATATTATCTATTATATATATATTAGGGTGGGTCAAAAAAATGACTTTTTTTTTTGAAGTGCCACGGAAAAATAGGTTGCTAGACACCTTAAAACAATTTTCACCAAATATGAGCTCTTAATTTTAATAGGAAGATCCTCCGCATCGCAGTTTTTTATTTTTTTTTCAGTCCAATAGATTAAAATTCATACCTCATTATTTATTGATTGTACAGAAAAATGTTCTGAACGAATTTTGTAGGAAACTTAATGCTCTTCAAAAAAGGTATCTTATATTTTTTCCGTAAACCTTACCATTTGAATGATATTGAAGACTTAAATTTGATGATTTTTAGACAAATTTCATTTTTTTTTAATGAATTTTATAACTCGACAATAAATGACTATTAAAAAGTGCACAATACAAATTTTTGAAGGAAATTAACTGCTCTATAAAAATAGTGTTGTATGGTTTGGCGATTAAATTAAGCGTTCAAAAGATATTCAGAGACAAAAATCACTACACATGAAAGTTTGATGATGAATATCTTTTGAACGCTTAATTTAANTGAATATCTTTTGAACGCTTAATTTAATCGCCAAAACATAAGACACCATTTTTATAGAGCAGTTAATTTCCTACAAAAATTTGTATTGCGCACTTTTTAATAGTCATTTATTGTCGAGTTATAAAATTCATAAGCAAAAATGAGATGTGTCTAAAAATCATCAAATTTAAATCTTCAATATCATTCAAATGGTGAGGTTTACGGAAAAAGTATAAGATACCTTTTTTGTAGAGCATTAAATTTCCTATAAAATTCGTCCAGAACATTTTTCTGTACAATCAATAAATAATGAGGTATGAATTTTAATCTATTGGACTGAAAAAAAAATAAAAAACTGCGATGCGGAGGATCTTCCTATTAAAATTAAGAGCTCATATTGGGCGAGAATTCTTTTAAGGTGTCTAGGAACCCATTTTTGCGTGGCACTTGAAAAAAAAAATAAGTCATTTTTTTGACTATACTAATATATATACTAATATATATATATAATTACTTATGTACGTAACAGAACGAATCTTTGATATAAAGAATTACGAAATTTTCATTGATTTTCTTTGCAAAGAGTAGAGCTTCGTTAGATCCAGTTAAATCGTTGATTTGTAATATGCTCTCAGTCACGCGCAAGCACGTGCTTATTTTCACATACATACCTCTATACATATAAATATACATACGTACATACATAGAATATGAATGCATATATAGTATGTATATTTATACGGGAGCATGTTCGCATCCTCCTCGATTTTCAATTAACCGCTAACGAGCGTGACCCAATGAAAGAATGAAAGTACGAGGTACTTTCCACGTTGAAATAATTGGTCTCGCGTAATATCATAGATAGATACAAAAGTATTATACCCATCATAAAATCGGTATTTAACAAATCGAAAAAAAGGAACCAAAGCGTTTTTTAGTTATTAAAACTCGATCGTGAGACTTGTTCGTGTGCGGTAAACGATAACGACAGATAAATCGTGATGAGAAAACGAAAAGAATGTTCTGATGAAAAAAGAAATGAATTGCGCTTTAGAAGGTGAAGAAGTTAAAAGTGAAGAAGAGAAAAAAGAAGAGATGAAGGAGAAAGAAAATGATGATGATGATGATGAGGAGGAGGAGGAGGAGGAGGAGGATGGGTGGATCTCGTTCGAACGAGAAAAGAGTAAAAGAAAGTACAGAGAAAGAAGGTATTAGCCTCGTAACTCGCGCGTTATACTTAACCACTGGTGGTGATAAGATTTATGAATTTTATAAGAGTACAAAGAGATTTTCTCTTAAGGTTGGACGACTTTACATTGACGGTTCCGTAGATATACCCTCCGGACATCACATTTGTAAAAAAAAGAAAAAAAATTTCGTCGTGTAAATAGTCAAGAAGATTAATAACGTGAAAAATTTTGATTTAGATCATAGAAAATAAGTTGATTATCATATAATAACCATCTTCAATCTCAGATTGTTCGTACATTTTTCATATAATAAGTATATTCTCTCATGGATTATATTATTTTTTTCTGTGTTTTTGTTTTTTTCAACAAAAATTTCAATTACGAAGCTCGAAGAGATAAGAAAACGTAACGATATCGATTGGGTTAAACGAGAAATTCTTATGGAACGTGCTGTAAGCTATAGAGTCAAAAATTTCAATTGCTTTCGACGTAAAGATAAGATCATAAATAGTTCGTATTTTCTTTAGCCTCTTCTTTTTATTTACTTCATACTCAATTCTCCTCTCCTTTCTTCAAGAGTATCGCGAAAATAGCGAGAACCTCGAGAAAAAGCTTAACTTTTATCTGTCTTTTCTGTACTGTGTATACGTATGTATTTACTTTTATTTTCTGACTCACAACATTGTATGTGTAGACCTATATATATTTATCTATATACGTATATACGGATTCTTCTTATCGATTAAACAAAAGTCAACAATTTTTTCTACCTCACAATATGTCCGAAAGAAACAAAAACACGATAGCATTACTTCTGAAGAAACGTTCTCTTATCTTTTACGAACAAACAAATATACTTTTTTTTTTTTTTTCGAAGAAAGACGAGGAACGCAAATCCTCTTACAAAACTCTATGATTGATTAATTGAATATCCGTTCAAACAAATTAGCGAAAGTAAGAGATACTTTCTTCTTATCAAGTTTTTCGAGTTTCTTACTATCAATAAACAAGATCGTTACTCCTAGATAGATCATACACTACATTACTAATTTTATTTATTACGTATACATGCATACATCAAATGAAATTGTAAGAAAAGTATTAATTATTAATATTAACACTAATAACGTTTTTCTCGATATAAAATAACTGTTCGATCTAATTGTAAGAATAATTAGAAAATGTTTTTTATCGTTAGATTTTCTTAAGATAAACTCAATAACCATTCACAAATTGATTTCTTTGAATCTCAATTTTTGATAAAATCAAGTCTTTAACAAATTTACGTCATGAAATTATGGTACATATCAACAAAACGAAGTCTCCCCAGTTGTACTTTTCACGCTACTTGAGATGTCAGATAAATAACATAGTATACTACTGTGGACGATGAAAAAAATTCATTCGATGCTTTTGGTTGATGCAGGCAAAAGCCAGCAGGCGGAAGAGGTAAGAATGATGTGAGGAAAAGAGAAAGGAGAAAAAAAGAAGGTAGAAAAAGATAGAATAAAGGAAGCTTGTAAAGGTAAAGAAATGCGACGTTGTAAAGCTCTCTCGAGCAACAAACAACCACGGAATGTTCTCGTTATACTCGTCGTAGACCGCAACAAGTAGTAATAGTAGTAGTAACTTCGTTGTTTCTATCGTAACTCGGTAGAACGATATGGAACATAAAGTCCTAAATTGCTCGTGAAATGGGATTTCTTCCGGCGAATTTTTAATTTTTTTCCTATTCTTGTTATCCAACATGAGAGAATAAGTAAAGAGAGAGAGAGAGAGAGAGAGAAAGGAGCTATTAAAAGTACCTTGGAAACGACATTATGGTTTTTCCTTTTGAGTTTCAATGATAATAATAATAATAATAATAATAATAATAATAATAATAATAATAATAATAATAATAATAATAATAATAATAATAATAATAGTAATAATAATAATGAAGGCTTTGTTCGCATAGCTGAATAATTCGGCGAATTAATCATTTTAATTCAGCTTTAATTTCAAGATTAACGCAAAAGTAAAAGTTTCCTCCTCTTTAATAAATGTTAATTCGTTTTGTTACATTTGCATCCATTTTCTAAAGAAGATCAACGAACGAAATCATATAAAAGGGTTTTCGTTTTTGATGTAACAGAATGATGAGATAAAAAAAATAAACAGAGAAAGATATAGAAATGTTACTTTTAAAAATGAAAGAAAGGAGAAGCTTCGACGATGATAGTTGGAGTAATCTAAAGGAAACGCAAAATCCAGCCTGTCATCATACGAATGGCGGTGGAAAGAAGAGTATACTGTAAAAGCCGGTACGTTTGCGTATACGCGTTAGCAAACTCGTTGAAAGAGAGAAAAGCTTACCGCTTTTCGTACTTGCAATTTATAAAACTCTTGCTTGACTTGAGGGAGGAATGTCAAGGAAAGGTTCAAATAAATAATCGAGTTTTGCGAGGAAAGCAAAAAATAAAATAAAATAAATTCGCGGTGTGAGAAAGTAAAAGAGATATGTACCTATATGTTTATACGTATTTGATGATATAATCAAAGATGGTATGTTATGTGCTTGTGCGACCATGCATATGTGTGTGTGTGTATAAGAGAGAGGAAGCAATAAACAAAAAAGAAATGAATCAGACGGTAGTTTTAATCACGTAACCGTATAAAGAGGTAGCTGCGCGTTTGTTTATATGAAATGTCGCGTTTGCAAGCGAGATATGCAAGGGGGAAAAATAAAATTTAAAAAAGCGCGGGGACTCTGACAAAGGAGAAAGAGGAGACAGTAGCTGAAAATCGTGAGCGAAAAGCGATCGTGCATTCAATTATTGCGCCAAGACGGACAAAAGGGTTCGTCGCTGAAACGCGTCTTCGTGTATTCGCTGTACTGACTCGACCATTACAAATTTCCAAGGGAAAGAAAAGAAAAAGGGTGAGGAAGGGAGAGAGAAAGAGAAAGAGAAAGAGAATGTTAGAGAAGAATTTGAAAGGAAGAAACTTTAAAAAAGCTCGTCTACGTTAACGCGCACAGAAAGACAGACAGACAGATAGCAGTTTTTCTTCTTTCTTTCCTGATATTTGCTTGATTTTTCCATTGACTGCTCTGTCTTTCTTTTTTTCTTTCATTATTTCTTTTTGCTTTTCTTCTTATCAACTCATTTCGTTTAACTAACGGTATCTCGCTACTGTTCTTCGTGTTTCGAAGCAAAGATTTTTCTCGTAAACGGTATACTTTCAATGTTTTTCCATCTTTCTAACACTTTTCTTCTTACACAGTGTTAGCTTTCTCACATATCTTTTTTTTTGTTTTCTACTTTTTCATCATCATCGAAGCTATGTGTTTAAGTACGTTATTATTTCACCATTAAAATAATAATACCTGCTGATTACGATTCCGTTGAAGAATCATTTATTTCTATCATAGCTACGAGTATTCGTCGTACTGCAAAACATGAGAAGATTATTCAATATTACCAGATACACCGATATTTTAGGATTTTGTTGTCCTGGTTATTGAAGATAATTAAGAACACTCACTGGGAGAAATGTTACACTCTATTTTTCTCTTTTTGTCTCTTTCTCTCTCTTTCTCTCACTTATTGTGTTCCTACTCTTTGATACATAAGTACACCTTGGAGACACATTCTCTATGCTTTCTTTGAGAATTCGAATGCTTGGAAAATACACTTTCAGGACGAAGCTCGGTCAACTCTACTTATTTACATAGATATTATTTGTTTCTCAGAGATAAAGACAACACAGAGAAAAATAGAAAGAACGAGAGAAAGAGAGAGAGAGAGATAAAGAATGAGTACTCTCGATTCACTACAGAGATTTGGAGTACACTCCATTGTTCTATTCTAGACGATTTCACTATTTTGAAATAATATCTATGCACAGTACAAACATATATATATCTTCCGATTTACACGGATTATCTCTATACTACGTGATAATTTTTTTTTCGTACGTAAAGAAATCACATAAATAAAATCTACTAGCATGATAAATACATTAACGAAAAAATAATCAATATAATTATGAAAATAATTATTTTACATATTTTTACCGCAAAATGCTAATGAATATTCAAATAATCTACACTATCTACATTTTTTATTTTTCTATGAAAATCGTATGTTAATTAGTTCGTTAGTTCTTTCATTTTTAAATTAATATTTTTAAAGTAAATTTTACAAAAACAATTCATTATACAGTTTCAAAGTAAAGTTTTAACACAATAAACGCGCGAACATACTTTTGGTTCATCCTAATATTAAGAATACAATTTATTGTGAAATAAGATCTTTGATAGAATCTATTTAGTTTATCCTTAAGATCAAGTTGTAGATCAGATAAAATCCTCTTGCAATTGCTTGTCGATCGTTGTAGAAGTTATTATCCAATGAAGGTCGTTAGATGGAACGATTAAAGTCGATCGACCGCACATCCATCGATGAATCTCGATGTAATCCGTATTAAGCCGATACATTTATGCGACCGCATGCATCTTGCCTTTCGAGAAGTGCCTCCGAAGATCGTTACTGCCACGATCTTCCCGTAGGATCTAGAAGCCCTACCATTCCAACGATCTTTGTGGTTCCGCATACTATCTTTCTCGACAAATATAATATCTCAACACAAACGTTATTAGCCCTTCAAATTCTAATTATTTAACTACTTGATAGATATTGTTATATACGTGATAAGATTTAAATATTATATTCATTTGCAGTTCATGATTTTAAATCGTCGAGATGCTACAATTTTCTCAATAGATAACACTATAGATATACAATTTATACGTGTATTTAGATAAAATATCAAAATTTTGATAGAAATTAAAACAAAAAAATGAAATATAAAGAAAACAAAAAATATCTGAGTTATATTCTATTAATAAAATTATTATAATTTATCAAAATACAAAATGCTTTAAAAATGAAATCTATTTTCCTTGTTTTGTTTAGAACGGAAAAGTCAATAACTTTTCCCTCTGTCGTCGCATTACGCTAATAGCTCGTAACTTACTGTAACGTGCATATGCTTGCTGGAGTAGCAATATGGTACTATGATAAACACAATGCTGTCAGCTTCCTTCGTTTTCCTAAGCGCAACGAGAAAGATTTTTATTATTTGTTTTTTATATAAAATAAGAGAAGTGTGTATAGGATGTTTGATGATAAAATTAAATATTAAAAACGAATATAACTAAATACACAAAATATTTTATTATATCGAGACAAATTAGGAAATGTCCATGCTTGATTCGATTATATTTTATAAAACTATATAATATATTTAAAGTATTAATCTTTATTTTAAATACACTTGTCATAGAAAATTAAATTCACACATTTCTGTCAAACATACATTACAAATGAGCGCTAATTAAACTTATAAAAATAATAATGTTTCATATATAGAACAAAAAAATAATCTCATTTGTCATGAAATCCTATTTACAGTAGCTTATTTCCATCAATATAATAAATGTACCTTATGCAAATATATAAAATAGAATATGTAGGAATATAGGTATACGTATTTACTTATGTATGTGTTTACTACAAAGAAGAACCATAAAGTGGCAGAGCCACGACGGAAGATCCGGCATCGGAAATGCCGTCTCACGAATAGAGAAACTGGAATACTCATTCGAAATTTCCTTATATCCCAATTCAAATTTATTCCATCGGCCGCAGGAGTGCATGACCGTGAAGGAACCGTTGATGTTAACAGTACGAAGAGAATTCGAGGATAGCAAGAGAATAGCAATAGCTGATATCAAAGCAAACTTTAATGGTCTATATTAGAAAAGTAGTCTTTCATGTTATTCAACAAAAAGAAGTTAGGTTTCACTGTCACCAACGTAATGCGAATTATTCTTACCCAAAAGTTCGATTTTCCAAAATTTAATGGATACTAAAGTTACTTTTAATTTCAACTTCTTTCTCGTAATTAAGCAAAAGAAATAAAAATAAAAGAGAGAGAGAGAGAGAGAGAGAGAGAGAAAAAGAATGAAAATAGTTCAGACAAATAAAAAGACTAAACGATTTCTTTTCTAGCTATACCAACTGCATTTCGAAAATTATTCTCCCTCTCTTCTTTCTTGTAAAAAAATTATTTTAATACAGCAAACGAATATTACGAACAGACGCATACATCTAGAGTGGCATTGCACTCAAATAAAAGAAAACGTTTCCTGTGCAGCGGATTTCTGAGTACGTAAGTACATACGAGTAGTACGTATGGTACATACTCGTGAATTTTCTCTTTTTCTCTATTTCTCTTTCTTTATCTATCTCTATCCCTACCTCTTTCTCTCTCACACTCTCTCTCTCTCTCTCTTTTGCCCTCTCTCTCCTCTCTTTGGTTAGAAGTAGCATTACTTTGGATAAAGCAAACTCGTTGAAAAGTTCCACGTCGAGCAGTATCAGTGGTAAAAGACGATGACGAAGAAGACAGCAACATTGGCATGTCTAAACTCCGATGTTTCAACTAAAACACTTTCTTGCGCAACACCCTGTACATCGAGTTTTCTACGAGTAGCATTTCTCTGTCTGCAACGTCGACTGTTTTCTACTAGTAGAAGCATTACTACTACCATCAGTAGTTTTACTAAGAATGTAACACCTTAACCGCGTACTTTTACTTGTAGTTGTAATCGTGTGTGTACTCTCGTCCTTTCCTCTTGTCATTGTATATCAACCCTTGTTCTATATTTCTCTTTTTCTTCATTTCTTCATTTTCTTCGTTCTCACGTATCTCGTCATACTCTTGACTCCATCATACTTAAGAACCCGCAATACCTAACTCGTACCTACTACCTGCGGTATTTTCGCAAGACTCCGTATGAAATGTTATAGGTAACACACCGGTTTTGGTAAAGTTAACAGGAAAGCGTTCTGCCTCGTTCCTTTTAGAACTTCCTTCCGCATCTTAACGAGATAATGTACGGACTATGGATATTCCTAGAGGCGAGCGGCTTTCATTCCCTCCCTCTCTCTCTTCTCTCTCTCTTTATCTATCTATCTATATCCATTTCTCTTCAATCTCATTCCTTTATCCCTTACACCCTCTCTTCGTTTTAGCACTTTACTCGGCTATAAAGTCCCGTCCTCATCGAATAATTTTGAGTGTCGGATATAATGTCTGACGTCGAGCATTAATATAAGATACCGAACAAACCTGTCTTTGTAAAATGGAAACTACGTTTTTCTCTCTCTTTCTCTTTTCTTTCTTTCGAATTCTCATGAATTATTTTCATCCGTCGATTTTCTTTCTCATCTTCTTGCGTCAACTATTTTTCGAAAGATTATATGACATTTTCCTTTTTAAACGTATAAATAAATAGCCGTACCAATCGGGAATACGATTTAGAGGTAACGTGGAAACGATCTCACGTATTATAAATCTGTCGTAATAAACTCGATGATATCTCACGATGGTAGGGAATCATAGTAGAGAGGAGACAGATATTACCACGCAGTTATAACTCGTCAAGATATGTCGGGGCCTTCTACGTAGGTAGGTACCCAACGAAATATATCGCGATCTATTATTGGTTTATCAATTCCGACATACTCCTCGTATCCTTCTGTCCACCTACCTCCACTTCACCCCACGCCCCTTTATTTCCCTTCCCCCTTCAGTACCTCCAATTCCTCATCCTTCTCTCCTTCTCCCTTTTCGTACGTACGTAYGTGCGCGCCCGTTACAGTCGATTATCGTAAATCGTTACAATACGTCAGTCAACGTTGCGACGGCTAACGTAGGGACAATAATTCTCTGCTTGACAATCTAATCCAGGATAGCGACGCCAATGTGGATGTGTAATTTAATGGCGAAACAAGTCGTCCGTGTACATCAGTACGCATGATTGCGAACGAACTCGAAGATAACAGCCGGATTTGGTGGGAAAATTAATTCGCTCGACAAACCTCGGGCTAATAAAAATTCTTATAATAATACTAATAATAGTAATAAAACAAATCAATACAGAAATAAATTTCAATGTGATTAACGGGGTAAATCTTTAATACTTAAAGATAAATATATGGAAGGAAAGGTGGGAGGGACGGGGAGAAATATTGTTCTCTAAATTATTATTGATATTTCAATGAGATGTTTAGGGGAGACTCTCGTCAAGCGATGCTTTCGAAATAGGATCCACTGTAAGCCATGATTCATGGTGGTTCGAACGGACGTTAGGTGGGTACGTCCAGGCAACCTATAGTAATCTATCGCGAAAGGGGGCTTCGGTCTGCACAATCGCACCGATAACGCGCCATGACACGGCGATAACAGGATTTAGTGGGGGTGAGAGGAATGGGTTGTTCACGCGCGCGCGTTCAACCGTCGAAGAGAGGAAAAGGGAGAGAAGAGAGGAGAAGGCAAGCTCGTCGAAAGATCCTATCGATCGGTTGCAAAGCTCAAGCTGGATGCATACAGCGAAATTCTCTTTCTTCTTGTCCCCCTTCTCTCGATTCCCCCGTTTTCTCGTTTTTGTTTTTGTTTTGTTTTTGAAAAAAAAAAAAAAAAAAAAAAAATATAAAAAAAGAAAAAAAACATAAAAATCGGTTGGTTAATTATCTTTTTATGGATGAGATAAAAGAGTACCGAATGAAAGCTGTTTTAATACAAATAAGAAAAGGGGGAAGAGAATCTATAGTATATTTTCATCGTTCTAAAGGATACGACGATATTGTTTTATACTACGGAAAAAAAGGGGCTGAAACTTTTCAAGTTGAGAAAGAGAGAGAAAGAGAGAGAGAGAGAGAGAGAGAGAGAGAGCTTCCAAACCGTATTGCCGTTTCGTATAAATCCCCACCAGTACTTCTTTTTTTTCCACCCCCGTTTGTATAGCGCCTTTGTAAACAAGTTTACGATTATTACGAGCCCATCGAGCACAAGGATGCCTGGGATTTCGAAGGGAATTTCTCTCGTTGTTCAGGACTACGAATATTTCCTCTGAAACGTGAACTAACCGTCAAGAATTGCGATATATATAATACAATAAAC
>NW_015148974.1:3190928-3204176 GCF_001465965.1 Polistes dominula | reverse complement strand
TATATATATATATATATATGTGTGTGTGTGTGTGTATATGAAAGGCGAGTACATAAATCGTAAGAAATAAAAAAGGTACAAAAATTATGCTAGCAATGCGATATGAAGGGAAACAAAAAGAAGAAGAAAGGAAGATAGAAAAGAAAAAAGATGTAGATTTTGAACAAAATATTGATAAAACAGAAAAAAAATAGGAATTTCTAAAATTGTTTCGTGTGCTTAAAATCTGTACCTATTTGTCGTACTGTTTTAATAATTAAAATAACAAGCGCCCTTTAATATTTACTGTTCGCGGTACATCATAAATATTGATAATAGAAAATTATTGTACGGGATAAAGTGAAATTAATGTTACACGACGAATAATCGAGTTAATATCCGATAATATTGAAGTATGCCGATGAGGTTGCCGAAGCTTAATGTTATTTTAACGTTCGAGTGCGTAGATTACGTTTGCCCGTGTCATATTGTTATTTCCTATTTCTTTATTAGTTAACAATACTTCAAAATTTTGTCGAACTTTTTCTGATATCTCTGTCTTTCCTTTATCGATACGTACAATTATAATTAATTTTTTCATTTTGTTAAACTTAACAAATCATATAAATGTGCGCATACACGGATGTAAAAATGTATTCGATGTGCTTATCTCAACGAACGAAAATTTAATATTCACGTGCTTTTCCGATGCTACTTATCTACACCAAAGTTACATTCTCGTATTTCCATAAAAACGTTTCACGATAAAATAACTCGATTGGGTGTTGCTACTCCTTTGCAAATACGAATTTTTCCATGAAAGTCGAAAAATTTGAAATCTATGTGAATATAATATTTACAGATATTCTTTTTTTCTCTTTCAAAAAAGATATTTAATTTAATATTGGACACTTGATTTCTATTTTCACATATTCATAAAAATTATATTAACTTATTTTATTTTAATAATCAACAATACTATATATATATATATATATATATATATTACATTAATCCTTTTAATTAGGATTTAAGGAATAGTTTTTAAGCATATAATTTATTTTTTCTGAATTTCATAGAAAAAAAAACGAATAACACGAAAATTTATACTTTTGTTACTAAAGCAATTGGTTATTGGTAAAGTAGTGTTGAGTATTCATAATTAAAAATAAAATTCCAGACAAGTTCAACTCATCGCTATCGACTCGATTAAAGAAAATTCGTAACAAGTCAAATTGTCGTCATTGCAGTAAAAAGAATTAATATACAAAATAATAATATTTAACAAATGAATAATTATAGACAATCGTAGTAAATATATAATAATAATTGTATCGATGTAGAATAAATTATCGTTTATTTTATCAACTCGACCGTAGAGGACCGATATACCAAGAGTAAACTGCTTTTAAGTCGTCAGAGGAAAGACAAACTTCGTTAACTTTAGCTCTGAAAGGACCGTGTTCTCCTGAGAGGAATTCCCTGAGCAACATTTTACTGACCAGCAGTAGCATACTGGGCATTCTCGCAGTTGTGTCGTTCTTTCCTTTTCCTTCAATTCTCCCTCTCTCTCTCACTCACTCATTCACTTACTCACTCACTAGATACTATACACACACACATACACTATCAAACGCATAAGCGTGTTCTGAGCTTCACATTCTTCGCTTTTCCAATAATTTGCTGGCTGCGATAAGCATCGTCGCGCTCAACCCTCCTACTCCCGTTGTCCCCGTTGCCCCCATCAACTACTCGTCTGTATTCTGTTCGTTAAACTTTTTGGTAACCCGCCATTGGCTAGAGCTTGGCTTCTATTTATTTTACTTGTCCACCTTTGTTCGACTCTTTTCTCTGACGTACTCGATCATCGTCATGATAGAAACACTATGACTCGCAAGAAAAGTTTTCCGAGAAAAGGGACAATTTGCAATAATTACTTTTAAATTTTCCAACCTCGATATTGTTGATGTTTTTTGTTTTAACTTTTTATTTATTTTTGTTTGTTCGTCTCAATATTGTTTTCTTGTATCATTTATCCTATAAAGGTATTAAAGTATCAATTTGAAAATATGATATTTGTTACTGACATTAAATGATTGTATGGAAATTTGACGTATTACTTTGTTATTTTTTAATTTAATCTTATTTTTATATTTTTCAAATCAAAATAAAATAATAAAATAATAATTATCAAGAATCATTATTAACGTTGTTAATATAGTTGAACAAACACAATCAATAATCCAAATATTTTTTTATAGATTGTACACAAATTATTACTAACCCCCCATATTATTTATTAATATATTTAGAAACATTTTATAAATACCTTGTAAGATTTTAATCTAAGGAAGAAGAGTCCGTACTATTGATCTATTCTATCTTCTCTCAAATACTTAGAAAATTATAAAGTTTCTAAAAGGTCTAAGAGATTCTAAGGAAGAAAATTACTTAAGAGGAATCGCTATTTTCGAAAATTTGATCTACATAAAGTTTCATTGAACTATTTTCTCATTATTTATAACCCACTAACAAATTATTCTTGACGTTTATCACATATTTCGTTGTAAGCTTCTTTCTAAAAAAGAAAGAACAAGAAGCTTTCTCTTTCTCTCTCTCTCTCTTTTTTTCTGGAAAAATACACTGTTACTTTATAAACTTTAAATATATTCCATAAATAAAAGAAATAAAAAAGGAAAAAAACTATATCCGTAATATATTTCAAAACGATTGTTTCGAAAGTCATATTTTTCCTAAGGGGAGAGATCCAGTAAAATTATGCGTATCAATGGGGGAAAAAAAAGGAAAGTCACCGATAGCAATAGTTGATCCCTTGCATTATCATCGTCTAGAAAAAGAAACCGTCCGTTCGTTCGTTCGTTCGTTCATTCGGAGTTTGCATTGGTCAGTACGTGTACGAAAATGTTCGGGTTGGAAAGATAGGAATGTTCGTGGCTTAATGGATCATCGCGGTATTTGGATAACGGCCAGAAAACAATTCGTCGGTCGGCACACGTCGCTATGGAGAAAGAAAAGAGAGAATAGTAAATAGGTAGAGATGGATAGATAAAAAGAGAAAGAAAAAGAGAAATAGTGTGTATATGTGTGTATGTGTGTTCGTGAGAAAAAGAGAGAGAGGGGTTAAAGAATGAAAGAAAAAGATGGAAGAAAATAGTGGAAGAGAAAAATTCATCCTGCCTAAAACGCAATACGCGAGATCGATAAACATTATGCGTATTGGTTGCAGTTTTCGATTATCTGAACGAACTCTACTCTGAATCTTTCAAGCTGCGTTCGTTGCTCATCGTTGTTCCCTTTCTTTATTCCTATCCTACCGTTTTGGGCTATCGTTTTCTTTTATTTTTTTTTATTTTTCTCACTTTTTCTCTCTCTCTTTCTCTCTTTCTCTCCCTCTCTTAGTCTTTCTCTTTCTTTCTTTACGTAATCTCTTTCTCTTTAGGTAATCCTTTTGTCTATCTCTTTTCGAAAAAGTGTTGTTATCGGTTTTTCGCTCGATAGGCACGTGAAAAAAAGGGTTCGAGTATAAAGCGACAAGCGTTTTCACGTAAATCCATAGACTACACGATCACAGCTAGCTTTTGTACTTTTCACGTTCGCCTTTAGTGCGTACTACGTATGGTACTTCTAAATGTGTTTCCAGTCCCACGCTTTTTGATGAGAAATTGCACATTGACCGTTTATCGTGTTTAAAAAAAAAAAAAAAAGTAAAAAAAAAAGAGAGAGAAAAAAATACTCAAAAAAACGAAGAGTAAAAAGAGTTTTTCCTATGTCATTTTTATATTTTTTTTTATTTTCCTTTTTGGAAAGTTGATTGTCACGTTTAATATCAGAAATATTCAAAAATTCTTTAACGAATCAAAGGATATACAGTGACTCAAACAATTGATCAAATGTTCTCACAGTGTTTAAATTTTTACATAGCTTTCGTAATTTACATAGTACATAAATAATTTAAATATGCTACACATTTTACATAACTTTTGTTGTTTATATAGTACAGAAATAATTTAAATATGTTGCATATTTCATGCAAAATTAAAGAAAATTAATAAATCCGGGATTTGATCAATTTTTTGACTTAGCAAAAATGAAATTTTTGCACACTGGTCATGCAACCCTAATGTACAAGATATGACCTCCTCAAAACTTTAATGTTGAACGTGATCAAAAATGAAGAAACTTCTCCTATAAGTGGCACAGGAAGCTTTGACTACTGTTTGCAAAAAAATATAAAAATTATACAGATCTAGATTGGGCCCGAGTAGTATGGTCAGACGAGACGAAAATTAATCGTTTTTGGTGCAGTGGACGCGAATGGACATGGCGAGGAAATAAAGAACAACTGCAACCGTATCACGTTCATCTAACATTAAAGTTTCGAGGAGGTCACATCTTGTACATTAGGGTTGCATGACCAGTGTGGTAGTCGGATGTGTTGAAAAAATTGAAGATCGAATGACTGCAACATCATACACATCCATTCTGCAGAAAAGTTTAATTAGAAGCTTGGCAAAATGGAATAAGAACGCAGAAGAAGTCATTTTTTAGTACGAAAACAACCCTAAACACCGTAAAAAATCACCAAAGAGTGGTTTAAAACTCAGAGATTTACATTTTTAGACTTCCCCCATTGTCTCCAGATCTGAACCTAATAGAACACCTATGGGGTTAATTGAAAAGAGCAGTTGTCAATTTCGATCATAATTCGAGATGTATTATTGAATTGTGGTCAAAAGTAAAAGTCACTTGAAAAAAAATTAAGCCTGAATAATGTAAAAATTTAGTAGATAGCATGCTAAGATGCATAAAAACCGCATTGAAAGCTAAAAGAGGGTATACGAAGTACTAAAATTTCATTTTTGCAAAGTCAAAAAATTGATCAAATCCCGGATTTATTAATTTTCTTTAATTTTGCATGAAATATGCAACATATTTAAATTATTTCTGTACTATATAAACAACAAAAGTTATGTAAAATGTGTAGCATATTTAAATTATTTATGTACTATGTAAATTACGAAAGCTATGTAAAAATTTAAACACTGTGAGAACATTTGATCAATTGTTTGAGTCACTGTATATACATATTTAACGTTTTATCGAAATGAACGATAAAATGGAATCTTTGTTAGAAAAAAAGTTATGCTGTAAAAAAAAAAAAGAAAATATTTAAAAGCGTGAAACTTGGAAAGAATAAGAAAGATAGAAAACGTTAAAGAGTGAGGAAAAAGCCGTTGATCGGATCACGAATTAATCGAGCTTACTATCGAAAGTTTATCATGACGGGTCTGGCTGTTCGTTGGCCCGTTTGTCTTTTATGTCTTATCTTCTTAATAGCGAAGGATATATTCTTTTCCAAAGTTCCCTCTTTACTCATGCCGGAATAAGGCATAAAAGAAAATGTATAGAATAGAAAGAGTACGGGCGTTCGTGGTAGGACGATAAAAATATTTCCATCGAGATAAAAGTCTTTTAGGATAATAGCATCGGTGTCAGTTGGAGGTCAGAAAAAGCTACTCTGAACTCTCCGAGTGGTTTTACGCGGTTACCACCGGACTAACCATGACTTTGGTCCCCGTGTCTTCCTTCCTTTTCCTATCTCTTCCTCTTACACTCTCCTTCTCCTTCTTCTTCTCCTTCTTCTTCATCTTTTTCTTCTTTTTCTTCTTCTTCTTTCTCTCTTAGTTTGGTCCATCGTTCAAAGCCCAATCTTTGGTCATCCGACGCCGATCTGCCAAGGACTCGAACGTTCTAGATTTTTCTTACCAGCTTCGTCGAAATTTACGAGCCACCGAGAACCTCGAATGCAACCCTCCTGATAGGGTTTTCCAACTTCGATCTCCTTTTTTCGCAAACGAAAGAAAAACGAGAGAGCAAGAGAAAGAGAAAGAGAAAAGGAGAGAAAGAGAGAGAGAGAGAGTAAGGAGACTTCTTATGTGTATTTATCAGACTCAACTAAAAACAAGTGAACGCATATGGTAGCATATAAGGAGAAGATAGTAGAAAAGAAATATATATAGACATCACTTTTTGTGCTTACTTCCGATATCGTATATCCTGACATAAACTGTTTTACGGCCTATCTCATCCAACTATCAAGAAATTTCTATTTCTAATGCAAATAGAAATGTAAATGAAACACCAGTAACAAAGGAAAACAAAAACGAAAAGACATTTCCTCGATAAACTAATGAATCACGCTCCAGGTCATTTGTAAAAGAAAAAGGAGAATGGAAAAATAAATTATTACTGTGATACCGGTCTACGGTTCATTTAAACTTTATTATCTAAACGTTGGTACAAGTGTTCTTCTAAAAAAAAAAAAAAAATGCGAAATACAAAAATAATAATATAAGGAAAGAAACGAAGGATGAAGTAAAGAGGAGATAAAGGTTACTTTGGGAATAAGGAGTAAGAAAACGAACAGAATGGGGGGGTCGGGAGAATGGAGTGGAATGAGGTTTTAGTACATGTATATTGCCAACTAGAGACACTGTGTCAAGGATATTATTCCCGTTGAACTCTTACGGCAAGTTTTAATGAAACGTTATGCGACCTCGCTTAAACGTTTGTCCATGGACTTTTTGAAATGACCCGTAAAAATTAAGATTCCTATCGGGGTGAGTATATTAAAGTTGTTCACGCGCCCGTTCGATCCGTATCATCTAGAAAATCCCCACAGGAGGGTAACACTTTTTAATTACCTTAGTTGTACGCGGACTACGTATGTCGCTAAAGAAACTTTCAATCCGATCGGTTATTCTTAAACTGGTAAAAGAAAAAAAAGAAAACTTTCCGTTTACTTGCTTTCTACTTTGATTACTTTTTTACTTTGACCTCTCTCTCTCTCACTCTTTCTCTCTCTCTCTCTCTCTCTCTCTCTTTTTATCTCTTTCTTCGTCTAGTCTTTTTTTCCAACACCGTGGCAAAAGTTATCTAGGAACATATCGAAATGATTATCTTGGAAGTTTAGTACCACCTTTAAAAGGTTCGATTTATCGAATGTACCGCTCGGAAAATAGAAAAGAATAAAGTAGAGAAAGAAACGAGAAAAAAAAAAGAAAACAAAAAAGGAATAGTGAAATAGAGAGAAAAAGAGAGAGAGAGATGCAAGAAAAATTTCGCGTGGAACGGCAAAATGGAAATTTCTCTGATGCTGCTTCGTCTACTTTCGTTTTCTCTTTTCACATCTACTCTCCTTATGGCTTCTTTTTTCATTTTTGTTTCCTTTCGCCGTAACCTTGTTCGGTTAGTTTTCACGGGAGCTAACGGTAGGTCAATTGCGAGGAGAACACCAGTGATGGGTTGTGTCTTCTACGAGGATAGGATCTTCTCTGTAGTATGGAAGGAAGCCCTTCAAAAATCCTGGAAAATTGTCTAAGAAACTCGCGAGCTTACCCAAGGGTGGAATAGTTCATCTTGAAAGAAAATTTCCTGAACGAACATCTCTGGAGATTCGACACAGAGCTCTCTATCGGCTGTATTCCCATGAAACTAGAAACCATACCGAGTAAAACTGTGATCATATATGCGTATGTGTGTATATTATATAATATATATATATATATGTATACATTGACCTCGTATGTGCTCACGTATACTCTAGATTGCTCTTGCGAAATCGGGTGTATGTATGCGGTTTACCAGTCCTTCGTCTAAACCTTGCAACTTTCAAGATGAGAGAGCGAGAGAGAGAGAAAGAGACCAAGTCTAGAAATCTTCTTCGTGATTCTGTGAACTTGCGATAATACCGGCAAAGTTGTTAACGTGCAGTCTTGTTGGAGCATCGACGACAACGAAGAAGACAACGACTAGTCCCGTGATAAGACATTCTCCTTCTCCAATTTTTCCCACCCTACACTCTCTCTCTCTCTCTTTCTCTCTCTCTCTCCTATTTCTTCTCCCTCTGAACAAAAATCTTTCTCTGTCTTTGCTCTGCTCTCGTGAGGGAAAACTTTTACTAAACTGTCGTTTTCCTTGGTAATTCACGTTTGCCGGCTCGGCGATAAAAAAAAAACCACCACACAAAAGAACGGACCAAATGTTAACTTTCTCTCTTCGTGAGCTCAAGTCTTTTTTAGTGTTTCTCTCTCTCTCTCTCTCTCTCTCATATTCTTCTTTCAAATGCACACATCTTCTTCACGGTGATACCATCCGTCTATTCTCGAATTTATTCGATACCCTCGATTCTTTCTCGCCTTTAGACATTCTCGAGTTTGCTTTTCTTCTAACGCCCCTTCCCCCCTTCTACTTCCCATCCTTTTTATCCATACTTTTTTATTGTCATCGAAGTTCTATATCGGTTACAGTCAATCGTAAAAATAAACGGCTGTAATCATAAAAATCGCATAGTTCGTCGAACTTTCGTCACTTTTTCTCAATTTCCTTTTTTTTACTTCCCGTTTTTCTTTGTTTTATTCTATTAATTCTTATTTCTTACAATTGTATCGATCAGAGCAAAATTGTTTCATGTTTTATCAAAAGTTAAAGCTATATTTAATTTGTTCGACGTGAACGTATTAAACGATTCTCAACTAAATTTATCAATATTTCACGGAGTAACTTTATTTCTGAAGGGCGGGGGGGGGAGAGGTTTGAGTAAAATGGCCCGAAGAAGTTTCACGTTATAGGAATAAAAAAGTCTTCTACCGGCTATGTCCCTTAGGGAATCCGTGTAGAAAACGGTAACCCACTTCGCTGTCGAAACTGCCACGAAGTAAAATCAACGAGACTAGGAAGATGACGCTACGAAGGCGCTTCTTTCTTTGACTTCAAAAAAACTTTTGGAAGAATTAATTGAATATTTACTTAGCCAGGCAGAAAAAAGTTTTTCTAGATAAGACCATTTTCTTCCACATCGAAGTATGTATTTCAATTGCTGAACACTGGTAACATCTAACTAACATAAGGGAAAAAATTCCTAACCTAGAAATTCTGATTTTTAATGAAACTTTGCGAATATGTAGAGTTATTTAAGAAAGAATGATGTTTTTTTTCTGCGAAAATTCACTTTGAGAAAAAAAGAGAGAGAGAGAAAGAGAGAGCGAAGTAAAATCTTTTTAATGTTCTTTAAATGTATCGTTTTTCCTATGTAACTAGATCAAGAATAGGAGAAAAGTAAAACTTTTCATAGAAAAATTATATCATATTTGAAGATCTACCAGATCACGAAAGAAAAAATTATGAAAAACACTTGTGAGAAAATGTAAAAAGGATTTAAAGTGAATTTTCTCTGAAATGAAATTATTTTTTACACACATCGTGCTCCCACACACTTGCAAAATTTCATTAAGATCTAAATTTTCAGTTTCATATCTTTTCCTCCTAAATCTGGCTATGAGAAAAAATAAAGTAAATTAAAAAAATTATATTAACTGGTACGTGGTCCGTTAAAAATAATAAATTTATATTTCTCATAAAGGTAACATCGAGGTAACAGAATATGTAAAGAAAACTTATTAAATATATCTTAATGAGAAGTTCTTAAAAGTGAAATGACTAGATAAAAATGTTGTAAAAGAAAAAAAAATCAATATACAGAAGCAGCATTACTTAACATAATCGTTTTCATTGAGTAATATATTTTTCTTAGTACAAATTACACTTACCTATGTAGAATAATTAAACATTAAATCCTACCTAAAGGATAACTTTAAGCTTCGTGTTTGGCATTTCTCTCTCTCTCTCTCTCTCTTTTCTTTGCTTCTTTTCATCTTTATCAACGAAGTAATCAAGTTTTACAAGGTAAGTCTCGTTAGATAACATAGTACGAGGACTAAGGGGAGTTAGCTTGGCTCTTACTCTTGAGATGATTAAAAACCAGCGAAACGTGTCGATGGAAAATAAGCAAGCAGAATTCGTTTCTTTGATTCGTGCAAATTATCTCGGCAAGTGGCATCGACATCAGCTTTAATTAGAGATACGCAAGACGCGACTCCAAAGACGTCCAATTATCTAACTTCTCGTCCTTTAAGTGACACCGTTGGTGAACTCATAATTGGCTACGGGAATGCAAAACAAGCTTTCCAGGTATCGTGGTTAGATATGTGTGTACGTATGTAATATATATATGACTTTTGGTATTCATAACTTTAACTTATATATTTGAAAGCTGTAGACAATTTTCTTACGTATATCTACGTTAACGTAAATATATACATGTATAAAAGAAAATGTAATAATTCGAAATAACAATAACTCCTGATTATGACTTTTTTTGTCATTGACTATAAAAATATTAATAATTAATACTATCGGCAAATTGTACGTACAATTTTTCGACAAATAGTAAATTTAAACTCGAATCTACATTTACATTTCATTTCGCCAAATACCCTTTACAAATATTAAAGTACACTTGTTATAATCTAGTTTTTTCCCTCCCTCCTTTAGATAAGATGTAAAGTAAATTCGTTTTATTTCATCTTGATGCAAACAGATTAAAAAAAAAAAAAAAGAACGATTTCTTCTACGTCTTTTTCTTTTTACATTAATTATTTCTAAATAATATACGTATATGATTCGATAAAAAATTGAGAAAACAAATGTAATTGCAACATGGAAGCAAATGAAATCTGTTTAAATACGATAACGTACAAAGTAGCACGTTAAAACGATAACAAAGAACAAAAAGGTGAAAGGGGTACGGAAATATATGTGTATAAAATAAAAGCGACAGTTACTATTCTAATTAAAACACACGCATACAAATAATTATGTTTTCTCTTCTTCTTACGTAAGAACAACTATATTGAAAGGATACGTAATTAAAACCGCAAAAGCAGCGAAAAAAGCTTCGTTTTCATTTCATTTTCCACAAGCGACAATGGCAACGACAACGATAAGTCAAGAAGATTAATAGAAGAACACCGAGGTGAAGAAAGAGGACAAGGACAAAGTTGAAGATGAGAACGATCCCAACGAAAGAACGCAGACAGTAAACCAGGGCGTGACGGTATAAGCGAAATTAAGACCTACGACTTACCGTTCGACGTGATGCTCGTTGAGCCGCTGAATTTGTCGTAACGACCTGCAAACAGAGAGTTAAGACAACGAAGAAAAAGGAATATTATCCTCTCTGTTTATTCTCTTTCTCTGTCACTATCTCTCTTTGTCTCTTTCTTTTTTTCTTTCTTTTTCTCCTGAAAGTATACGCAATCTTATTATAATATTTTTTCTTCTTTTCTTCTCTTTAAATTAAAAACAAGAGGAAATATTTTAATAAAAATATAGAAACAATTTATTTAATTTTTTTTATTGTACAATTATAAATGTAAATTGTAATTAGGATATTAGAAATTACGTAAATTATATTTAATTTCATAAAACTAATATATATTTTACTATATTAATATTGCGATAAATATTATTTGAATTATTATAGTTTAATATTCTTATTGAATTATTTATCGTTAATTTGTAATTATTGGAATTTTTGGTAAATAATATAATAAGAAATTTTGATTTTTACTTTAATAATAATATATTAGTATAATATATTATACACGTATCCTTGTGAGAAACTTCTTACTAAATGTATCTCGGTAGGCATACATTATATATAGCCGTATCCTGGTGTGAAATCGACCTACTTAATAAAATAGACTGTTAGCTGCATAGCGTATACATCGTATTTCTCGAGAATCCACTTATCTTAAAGATAAGAAACCGTATGCATATGTTCGGCTGCCTAAATATTGGTTGTATTTCTTTTTTTCTTTTTTAAATTAAAGTATTCGTTTTGTATGTATTTTCTTTTATTACAAAATTGCATAATAGCATCAGTGCAATTTATTTGATTACTTTTCTTCCTCCTCGTTTACAAAAGACAAATATACAGGAATCAGAACGGAAGTAACAGGGGAGCAAATTTAACAAATTATAACTCTGAATATACAGTACGTTTTAAAATACGTGAATACAACTTCAAGGATGGTTTCAGTATGCAAAAATAAGAAAAAAAATTCATATATGATATTACTTTGTATTTGTCATTCCATAATTCATAAATTAACACGTTTATCGAATGCGTTTATATACTAAAATAAAATTAAAACTTAAAATTAAAACTTACTATTAAATAACGTCAAATGTTATGGCCGAAACTCCTCAACTAAGAGTCCTCTGGCAATTTCGTATATGCTATGAAGTAGAAAATAAAGAGTTAGGTTAAGGTGTAAAATAAAACACGTGATTGAGCCAATAAAAGATGCGAAGCTTTATTGGCTCGTCAGGGAAAAGCCTTGTGGCATAAAAACCCTGGATGATATTTGATTATACAATAAGAGTGCACCACGTGGTGTTAACACGCGGGAAAATACCGTCGATGTGAAATATATATAATGGAAAGATCTCACCTCTCGCACTCCTCAAGTATAGCGATCACAACCTTAAGGGTTGTGACGTTGAATGAGCTTACTTTCACAAGTCCTAAAGATTAGGATATTCTCTTCGTTGGTCCTTGTGAATTCTTCAATCTTTTGTCCAATATGGCTTCTATAATCCTTAGATGTTGAAGATGTGTTGTCGTAGGCGTCCGGTCGTGGAATAGAAAGAATGCCCCTTTGTACTGGCCCAGCAGGGCGTACGCACTAGGGCTATGAGAAGTGGGGATGCGAGAGGTGGGGGTAACTGGAAGAACGTTTCGATAGTCGCTAGTATCGATGCTCGCAATGAATATCGATCTATAGTTTAGATCGATAGAATCGGACGCGCGCCATTTAACTATAGTTAATTACCGTACGTGTTATGGCCGAAATTCCTCAACTAAGAGTCCTCTGGCAATTTGTTTATGTTTCATGAGTCTTGAAGATCAGGATATTCTTTTCGTTGTCCTTTGTGAATTCTTAAAGCCTCTATAATCCCTYAAGAGGTGTAGTCGTAGGCGTCCGGTGAAGAAATAGGAAGAATGCACCTTTTGTACTGGCCCAGCAGGACGTACGTACTAGGGCTATGAGAAGTGGGTATGCGAGAGATGGAGGTAGCTAGAGAAACGCTTCGACAGTTACTAGTAGTTGATCGATGCTCGCAATGAGTATCGATCTAGAATTCCAATCGATGGAAGCGGACGCGCGCGAATTTCGAATACCGCTAATCACCGTACGATCCTTTCGGATCGTACATACTCCCCCCGTTGAGAGTGTAACGATCAATGACATTCATAATACATGGTTTGTGTTGTGCGCTTATTACAATCAATTTTACAATATATGTGACACGAGTCACAATTTATATCGCTATATTATATAT
>NW_015148974.1:3068515-3190914 GCF_001465965.1 Polistes dominula | reverse complement strand
TTTGTGAATTCTTAAAGCCTCTATAATCCCTTAAGAGGTGTAGTCGTAGGCGTCCGGTGAAGAAATAGGAAGAATGCACCTTTTGTACTGGCCCAACAGGACGTACATACTAGGGCTATAAGAAGTGGGGATGCGAGAGGTGGGGGCTAGAGAAGCGCTTCGATAGTTACTAGTAGTTGATCGATGCTCGCAATGAGTATCGATCTAGAATCCCAATCGATGGAAGCGGACGCGCGCGAATTTCGAATACCGCTAATCACCGTACGATCCTTTCGGATCGTACATCAAATAAGTGTGTAACAATTTTCTTATAAGATTATTCTTAATAAAACGTAATAATAGTTCTCTCCTAATCTTATTATAAAAAAAAAAAACGATACTACAGTTTCTAGTTTCTTTTATTTTATAGAAAGAAATATAAGAGAAAGATTTATCGATTAAAAGAAGTGGTACTTGATAAAAATAAGGAGGCAATTCGTTGTTCAAAATAAAAATAATAAAAAGAAAAAGTAAAAGACGAATACTGAAAACGTTATTCTCCGAAGAATGGTGGCAGTTAAGTTAATGAGAACAGTCGCTTTTCTCTTCGAGTATCCTTCATGTAGCGAAGACTTACGTCCCAGCGATAGCGATATTATTCCGCTGAGTAAAATACAAATACGTCTTTTATTCGCAACCCGGGCACGCGAACCCAGAGGAAAGAAGATATGCCGAGCGATATTTCAAGCGTACTTCGAAAGATAAAGCCGAAGTTATTCCGCGCAGCAGTAGCAGCAGCAGAAGCAGCAGCCACAGAAAGCCGTCTTTTCCATTCACATTTTTATTCTTCCCTTGTGCCAGTCACACCACCATCCTCTTTTCGTCTCTCTTTTCTTATTATATTATATATAAAGGAAACTATATAAAAAATAGAAATATCTAGTATTATCCTCGTGGAATTTTCAATAAAGCTCTGTGCATCTAATTGTAAGTAGCACAATTAAGTAGAAAACGTACTTTCTTCTTCGTTAATTGCTTAAAAGTGGAAATCGAAAAGAGAGTAAATTTTTTCCACGAAATCGAGTTCATATTTCTTTCTTTCTTTTTCTACTCTCTCTTTTTCTCCAATCAAACGAATTATCAACCGACGAAAAAAGCACGTTACTCGAAAAGTAGAATTGATCGTTATAGCGTTAACATTGATATATAGCAACACCTCAAATTCTTCTTCTCAAATTCTTCTATAAGTATAAAAAAAAATTACAGAGTTTTATTTTACAATTATCAATTTAATTGTAAAACTCTAATGAAAAAAAAAAAATAAAATGGAAAAATCGATTTTCAATCGATAGCTTAAAGAAATAATTGATCTTACGATAAATTAAGATTATAAACGTTTCGTTTTTCGTTAAAGAATAAAAGAGCAATCGAAATGAGAGAAAGAGAGAGATAAATAACAATCGGTGTGAAAAAAAATTTAATGAAAAAGAAAAAAATTTGCAGGCTTGTCGAATTTTAATTCTCATCGGTTTAATTTAAACTTTTCATGATGGAAAACGTCAATTTAATTTAATAATTTAATTTCACAAATTGAATGAAACAGAGAATTGCGAAAAAAAGATAAATTGATAGCAATAGAAACAAAGAGAGAGAGAATGAGAGAAGGGGAGAGTGAGAAATTTCGATTAGAGAAAAGAGAAGCAAAGTTAGAGATGCGAAAGACATTAGAGAACAACCCGAGTATTGGTGTTAATCCATCGGCTTTAATTCACTTTTCTCTTGTTCTTTCCCTCTCTTTCTCTCTTTCTGTCTGTCTTTCTCGTTCTTCTCAAGCTTTACTTGTTCCGATACTTTCGAAACAACGTAAAATTATCGGCGATATCGGAAACGTTAGGGGAAAGAAGTGCCACAAAAGTGAAAGATTCAAACTTGCGCCTCTCTCTCTCTCTTTTTTTATCTGTCTCTTTCTTTATTTTCTTGAAATAAACGAAGACACACAAAACTCTAACTATCGTCGCTTTTCTTTAACCAGAGATGGGTCACGATAATGCTCATCGATAGTTTCGTCTTATCGAAGCAGTTCGATCGTTTACAAGTTCATAAGAGAAAACTATATCGGTAATTAGGATGAATCTATCGATCGAGAGATATAACAGCAACTTTTCCCTCTCATTCTCAGCCTCCTTTCTTTTTTTCCTCTTTCCTTTCTGTCTATCTTGTTCAATTTTTTACTCAACCCATCCTTTCTAAGACAAGAACATCCAACAATTTCATTTTGAAAAAGGAAAGAAGAACTCTCTCCGTGCCTCTAAAGAAAAAGTTACGTTTGGCTGTTAGTTTTTGTTAAACATCACGAAGAAGATCCAAAAGTTTTCTTCCTTCGTCTCTGTTCTATTCTTTTATCCTTCTTGTCGATGAGTAAGCTTTGACGTGTTCCTTTTCACTCAGTTTTTCTCCATTTCTCTTTTCTTTTCTTTTCTTTTTTTTGGTTTTCGTAACATCTCTTCTACTTTTCCTCCTACGTTGTTTCTTTCGAAGAACTTACTATGGAAACTTTGTAACTGGAAAGTCTACGATAGATAATCTTCCACTTCTCCTTTGTTTTTTTCATTATAATCCTTCGAGTATGTCTCATCAATCCTCTCGAAAGAGGTTACTTTACTCTTACCGTGTGATTAATACAAACTTGAAATTTATTATATAATATTTAACAATCAATTATGAAATGTTTGATTGCGAACTGAAAGTAACGATAATAATCGGACATTTTATACTAATGATCTAATACTATAAAGTTTCTTTATGAATTAATTTAAAAATATATTAATTAGTTTATAATTATTTCTTATCATTAATCTGCCTACAAAAAAACTTTCTCGTCAACGGCCTAGCTATCACTACTTTCAATCGGATTACCAAAATCAAACAATGTTTGTACGTCTAATAAAATTGATGGATGACCCGTTTAGGATAACAAAAACCATATGCTACTGATTCCAGAAAGACGATAAAAATACGTGATTTCTTTAATAGTATTGTGAGAAGATATTCATAGATAAATGACTCGTACCTGTAAAAGTGAAAGTAAAAGAAAGAAAAAACAAGCAAATAAGATTTTGTATATCAAACAAGTATCTTTATTAGTATAATTTTCTTTTCAATCTTTCTCTCTCTATTTCCCTTTCGATCTAAAATTGACTCTGTCGAAAATCTTATAAATTTGAAGCGTAGAAAGTATCGTTAGAAACTCTTTGACTCTTATTAACTTGTTCTTACAACAATCCAAGTAAAACTTTTCAAGGTAAGTTTTGTTTGTTCCTTTTCTTTTCTGTGAAGTCTTCTTCTTACTTCTTGAGCGAAACTAGACGGTTAGATAAGACTCAAGCTTGGCCAATTACCGGCTTCAATCTCAACGATATCCCCAATTTGTCTTCGACTCTAGTGCTGGCGTTGGTTTCGTTCGCGATCGTCCGACTGGCAGAGATACGTTGCTACGATCGGTTATAGTCTCGCGTCCTTCGAACTCTCGAAACTTTGTAAGCACACTCGAAGAGAAATATAGGAAGACGGAGAAGAGGGAAAAGGGTGAAGGGTGAATAAGGGAGATAGGGGTATAGGGGGAAGAAATGGAGGATGGAGTAAAACAGAAGCGTTGTCCTAGTCATCCTTGTCGTCTCGAGAATATCTTTGCCTGTTAGCTTGCGTTTAGCTACGTCCCACGAAATTCGATTGCAAAACCGAAGTTACTTGGCATTGTTCCCGGTACCTCTCCTCAAACTTCCCTCCGACCCCAAGAAACTTTTGGCTTTACAGAGTATCGCGTTTGTTTACGCACGCATATGGTCGGCTCGGTGGTCCGGACCAACCTAAAACGACTGATAGAGATCGACAAAGTTTTCGTCTGACAAATGATGATCGCTAACAATTGATGACCTGAAAGAATAATTTTGAATTCGAATAATCATCGGATTAATATTATTTCTTATTTCTAATTTCGCAAAATGAGATAGTTATAATACTTGGGTTAAACAGACATACAGAAAATTCATATTTTTAATATTAATGACACATGCATTTTTCTTTAAACTGAATTAATTGTAAAAGAAACCTTTTAGACAATTCAATACTTATATCCCCATTAAGTTGCTCGGAAAGTTAGTACCAATGTATAAATATTTTTGAAATATCATATTTATGAAAACAAAATAATATTTGTTTGAAATTTTCATCTGATATCGGGATTAAATTTCTATCCAACCTAATAGTATATTTAGTATTCCCCCAAGGGGTTCGTATTCAAAAATTGGAAATGTTCTAGAAACATATGTTCGGTTCGGTAATCCAAAGATACTTTAATGAATGATAAAAATCATGAAAATTTTCTATAAGTCTCTTGACACTAATTATTTGAAAGAATGAATAATATTCGATTATTAATTAAATGAATGGTATATAGTCAATATGTTGATATTATTTCTCATCGATTCTGTAAACGAAATAATAGTATATTCTCATAACCCCCAATAGGTTTCTATCCAAAGATCGGAAATGTAACGGAAACATTGTCGGTCGATGAAAGTGGTACGATGAGATAGAAAACGAAGGGTAGTTTTTTTATCTTTTTTTTCCTATACCAGTAGAAGAACGTCTCCCCGACCATTTTTCTCTCCCTCCTTTTATTATCTTTTTCTATACCACGCGATAAAGCTTTCGTCGCAGTCATCGTTAGCGGCCACTTCCTTCCTATAACTTCAACTTCGGCCGCTTCGCTTCTCCGTTGGTACTCCGGAAAAAGAAAAAAGCTGAAAATAAAAGAAAGAAAAGAAAAAGCAAGAAAAGAGAGAGAGAGAGAGGGAGAAAGACAGTTAACGTAAAAGCTTTAGAAACAAAGTAAAGCAGACGCCGAGAATAAAGGAAAGGAAAAGGAAGTTTTGGACGTGTGTGTGCCTTATAAAAATGCAATATCTGCAGGCGATACCTGGGCGAATTACTTGCGTTGTTTCTCTCTTTCTCCAGCCATCCTTTCTTTCTTTCTTTTAACTTTCTTACTTTTTTTTCTTTCTTTCCCTCTCTCTCTTTCTCTCTCTCTTGTAGTAGGTAGGGTACTTTCTTTTCTCACTACTACACCAAGTCCCCCGCAGGCTAATGGCGAAATTATGATCAAGCCAACTTCTTTTCAATGGAACGACGGTAATTACCGCGGTGGTTGTTTCTGGATACTGAGCGTTTGCATTATTCACGAAGCGCGTGTACTCGTAAAATGCACCTTAAAGAGTAAGAGAAAGTGGAATAGCCAAGAAAGTACACCACCTACTTCGATATAGGTGAGTTTTTTACTTTTTGTCCCCTTTCCAACACGGATATTCGAAAAATTATTTTCTATCCTAACGTTTAACGACGACGTTTATATGTTAATTATCGTATAGGAATAAATGTACTATATCTCAAAAATATTTTTACACAAATTTTTTATACCTGATAAAATTCTATTTGAAAACTTGAAACGAATAAAATTATTTTTTATCGACAAAAAATCATTCATCTACTTCAGTTACGGAATCATGACAACAAAGTCGCGTTAGGGTGTTTTTCTTTTTCTTTTTTTAATAGAATTACATTTGCTTTTCCTTATGCATAATGGTAACCGACATTTAGACGAATGCAATACAATACTGCATTTAAATGACTTTCAACTCAGAAATATATAATAAAATAAATAAAATTCAGAGTGTGTAAAAAGACTTACTTTGTAGAGTTGATTTGATAGCGACTTGCTAAAGAAAAAGAAAAAGAAATATAGTAGATATTAATGGATTCTACTCTTCCTCTACACTTTTTTGTTGACCAAACCTAAAAGAAAAGAGAATTTTTCCGCTTCACTTACCCAACGTCAGAATAGATTCACGAGATAGGAATATTTTCGTGGGTCCTATCGTTTTCTTTCCTTTTTGAAAAGGATTGAAGAAGGTACGTATATCTACATGTAACGAATGTCGCCTTGTGGTATTCGCTCGATTGAATTTTATATTCCGAAGGATACCAAGAAGAAAAAGGGGTGACTTAATACGGCACGTTTTTCACAGCTCGTTCACCGGAAAGTCACGCTGACCAAAGGGAAAAATTTGAGAGTGTTTTATTATGGTTTTCATTTATGATTCCTATAAAATCAATTGTTCGTCTGGAATTTATCCAAGGGGTCATACCAAGCAACGTCAAATTATTTTTTCTCATCTTTATTTATCAACGACGAGTTATTTTAAAAATATAAGATGTTTAAATGGTTCTATCTTTATATATTAATGCTTATATTTTTTTTCATTATTATTGTTATTATTATTATAATTTTTCTTAAATTGTACAACTGATCTTCGCGTTCTTATATTATTGTATTAACTTTAGCTTTTATGTTATCGAATTTTATTTATATTCATTGTCAATATAAAGCTTTGACCGTTGTCATCCTTTTTTCATATTGATCGTTCATTAATAGAAGGAAAAAAAGAAATTGAATAGGATCGTCTTCGTATGCGTTGAAAATTGAATATCCTTTTTTTTTTGTCACGTTTCGAAAAGAAAAACGAAGAAAAAGAAGAAGAAGATTGGATGGGAGAGAGAGCTGGATGAGAGGACAAGAAAAGCAAATAAAAAAGAAGACAATGAACGCAAGCGCGCTCGTTCGTGCGAGCTTCGTAGCTCGATAAAACCCTTGTGGCATCCTCTTTTTCAAATCTATAACGATCTTAATTCTTTACGTTCTCCAAGAGAAAACGTAAGGGTTAGACCCGACGTAAACAATTTGTTCGATACATGATTCATTCCTTGCTTTTTCTTTATTGCAATAAAACGTTTAACGTCGGTTAAGGCATAGATTATTGTCAAAGATTATTTTTGTCTCTTTCTTATATTTTTTGTTCTCTTCCTTATTACAATTCGAATAATAAAATTGAGTACATCGTAAATAAATTGAATTTTGAATTGATTGGATATCAACCATTTTTATAAATATATATTTTGATACAATATAACAAAAATAGATACTTCTAAGGTACACTTTTATCTAAACGACATAAATTTGAAACTTTTATGAGTACTTCAGAAAATAAAAGTAATATTTCCAAGTGGACTCGAACATTGATCGAATACGTTCGAAATTTTTATAAATATCCGAACGAACACACTTTATGTTATTTCAAATCATTGTTAATTTGTTACTTTTTTAAATTAATAATGTTCCTCTTTATCAGTAATATAAATATACAACAATAATTACAATTATAACAATAATAATGTAAGGTTTAATTATTGAGATTATTTGGAAAAAATAACTTTAAAATGGAGAATTGTACTTTCTGGAAACCAAACCAAAATATCGAGTCACGATGGAATTTGGGAAAATTCCAGAGAGAGTTGACCTGAAGTCTCGTATTCGTAGACAATTAAGAGTCACGTTATCGTAACTAATCTTCACTTAGACACAATTTACGCGTTCTGTGCGATGGGAATCGGCCTTCGAACGTCGGCTTCGTACCACGCGAGAATACGCGTTAATAAAGCTGGCCAATTCGGACTGCAACGGTCGTACCGTTATTCCAAAACGATTTGGGTTCCATGGATATACTATTCTACCTATACATGCATACATACATATGTAGGTATATACGTATAACGTGTATATATGTTAGCAGAAGAGTGAGTTAGGGGGAAGGGGGTAGTAAAACGTGCTTCGCGGTACGCAACCCATCCAGGCAATTACGAGAAAATATGCATTAGCTGCGCGTTTCCGTCGAAACTGTGGCATCTGCGCGTCGTCGTCCATGTGAGTTCGTTAACGTTCTCTTCGTTCCCTATATATTTCTTTTTTTTTTAACCCCCTTTTCGACCGAATCGAAATCTCGCGTATTGTGAGATACGCATAAACGAGGAATCCGATTCGTTTGTACTTGTTAGATACATCATATAAACCCACCAGCATTTCTCAACTTTTCTACCATACCGGACCCCCGATAAATTCGTTTACTATTCTACCACTGTCCAAATATTTACAATGTAGAATTTTTATGAACCTTGTTGACTGGAGCTGAAGAATATTATTTTAACACGTATAGCTTTCTTCTCCATATTTAAATCATATTTGTACAAGTTGTAATTTTTACATTATTTGATTGACCATTGTAATCCAATGACCATTGCTATTCTCCTGTTTTTTCTTTTATTTGCATAAATTTTTTATAAGTTTCTTTCTTTTTTGTTAATTTTATTTTTTTATTATTAGCCAAGAATTTGTGAGAAAACCCGAGCACAAGTACTTAACAACGAATTATAATAAAAGGTATAATAATAATATATCAGACATCCTAAAATCTGCTTATAGTAACTTTATAATATTTAACCTAACCAATATAACCATAAAATATTTTTCAACAAAAAAATAATATTTATTATTTAAAAAAATTCTCTTAGTTCGAATTTTTATTTACGAAATGAGATTTCATATATCAAAAAATCACAACAAAATTGTTATATCTGATATGTTCAAGGACGTGAATACTTTTTTATTTTTTTGACACTTTTATCACAGGTTTATGAATAGTTTCGATGTAGTTTGAAAATCTAACTGCCTAGGGATTATCGACATAGCAAAGTTATTTTGTTTTCCATTAGAGAGCGAGTGCATGAACGTAAACGGCGATTCCTAAAGCAATTATCATGCAGTAGGAAGTGCGAGCCGAAAGCTGGATGAATGGCGAGAAACGTCGAGTCCAGTCCACTCGTGATAACTGGATTTTCCCAGTGGAAAGCTTCAAAACTACCTCTTCCCTTATTCTGGATCCCTTTTCAAAGGAAAAGAACGAGAGAATATAGAGAGTAAAGTGATATGAAAAGCAAAAATTAGTATAAAATAATTCAATTATTTATCATCTTCTAACTTCCTTCACTCGATACATTGAAATTATGTAAATATAGAAATATTATTTATGAGAATAATATTTTGATGCACTGTTTACCTGCAATAGCTGACATGTATAAATTCGAACAAGAGAAATTATAATATCTCTGTTATTTATGGAAATAAAGAGTTTTTATATTTTCCTAATTAATTAGAAAACTGTTCATCGTTTTGCTATAAATGTAACACTTATTTACATAATTTTCATATTTTTCTTAATAATAAATGGTAATTGAAATAAAATCTAATTTCCTTTTTAAAATTAACTATTTTATATTTAGTTGGAATACCACCTTGTTAAATATTGTTTATATTATTTAACAAAAAGGTCAAAAAATTGAATAATCTAGGATATTACAATTTTTTACATTTCTATTTTTCTATCACGATTCTCAATCAAATTATAAGAATAATAATTTTGAAATATTTTAGAATATTATGTTAAGTCTTTTCCAAATTAAATATTATCATCCTACTGTCTATGATACAATATTCAATATTTGCATTTACTTCTCCTTTCCATAATCAGATGGAGCATCTAGATTGATTTGTCTGTACTAATGTGCCATAGTACATCTGGAGGATACAATCAATATGTACACATATCGAAACGTTTGACGAAGATCGCTTCTATTCTGAGATAGTGTCCATCATTGTTAATAATCCTAGAGATCAGTTGCGAATTAATTCAATCAGGGTACTTTGAATGTGAGAAACAATCTGATTAAATTATTTAACAAGAATTATTTAGGATCTCGAAATAAACTATTCTAGACGATCGATCAACTTATATAACAAAAGAAATGAATAAAACGTATTTCATAACTTTAAAACTCAATCTTTTAATGAAGAAACAAGAAAGTATAAGTTTAATTTAGATTTTAAAATAAATTAACAATAATATATTCTACAATCGTTTTCATTTGATATTGATTTTTCTATTTTATAAATTCAATGAAATGTGTTTTAAAATATAATTTCCTGTTCAATTTTTAGTTTAAATACGTATCTAAATAATGAATAATTCTCTGAAGTAATTATAATATTAATTTCAAAAATGAATGTGTGAATAATTATATAAAATCTTGATTAATATTATTTTAATTATAAATTATTGAGATAATTGTAATTAAATGTCAAAAGAGGGATCGAGATTAGTCAGGAAGACAAAGCATTGGGCATCTTCTAAGGACTTAACAAACAGTCATGACCCTACCTAATGGAAGAGAAAGTTATAAGGATACAAGTACCGAAGGAAATTCGTCGAAGTAGAGACCAGACCAAGATCTGGCAGTCTCCAAACTACAGTCTTCCATTCCCAACACACCGTATTTTCCCTTTATCTTCCTCTCTTTCTCTCTCTCTCTCTCTTTCTCTGTTTCTCTGTTTCTCTCTTAGTACCCCTCGAGAAATTCTAAAGCGTTGTGGTATTACGGTGGTTACGATGTTGCAATTACCGTCCTCGTGTCTAATGAGACAATCAGCACAATCGGCGGTAACACGATCGAAATACGAAACTGTCTGGGTAATCTCTTGGTTGCGGTATACTCGATTTTCGTAAAACGACACCCGGCCATTTCATAGAAGAGAAATGCTTTGCCTTTTCCCTTTCGTGCCTGAGGCGACTTCAATTGAACCGCCTTGTGAAGCATCTCCTTGTCGAAAGAAATTGTTATCGTCGAGTCGTCTCTCTCTCTTTCTCTCTCTCTCTCTCTCTCTCTCTCTCTCTCTCTCAACAAGAGATAATCACCGTACCGTGCGATAAGGACTTACACTACCGGAAAAAGGTACTAATTGCTATCGCGAATCTTATCAGATTTTCAACGGAGTAAAAGTAATTAGTATAGAGGAAGGAAAAAAAAAGAAAAAATCGATTGAATACTTAAATACTTCATTTATCTTTTTTTTTCATATCTTCCTGCTAAAATATCATTTAACGAAAAAATAAAAAAATGTTATTAATAATAAATAAGCAATTATCTATATATTTATCTCTAAATGTACACCTAATAAATCAAACTTAACGAAAATTAATACTATACTCTTTTTCTTATATTATTACAACCGGTAAGATCACGAACGAGATATTCAAGATTATTCTTCTTCCAATCCGGGATTACACATTATCGAACTTTTTCCTTGATTCCTGAATATATACGTCGATGTAATTGTCCGTGAAATGAAACAATTATCTAACCAAGGGCAAGCGAACCTCGAAGATAGGAAATTATGGGTATCTTGAAAATACGATAATAAGAAATAAGATAAACGATTCTAATAAAATGGTATTGGGAAAATAAGTACCTACACTTATCTACGTAGCTAGATATCTTATGTTAGCTTGAATCGAAAGGAACCGTTTTGCTTTAAACGAGTACTAGGGAAAGAACGTTAAGCCGCGTTCGACTTCTATCCTGGATTTCCATAATATGCTAGTATTCGAGACCGAGTACTGGTAGTGACAATCATTACCTTCGGTAATAGAGTACTACTTCCTTTGTCTTCAGCTATTCTCATTCCACCTTTACTTCTTTCTTTGTTGAACCTTCTCACTTTCTCTCTCATTCACATTCACTCTCTCTCTCTCGCAATCGTTTCACTCCAGAACTGCATCGGTCTCTTTCCCTTAACTCCACCACGATGACATTACAGCATCTGCTTGGTAATTTCAACAATGAAGACGCGGGCTTCCTCCTTTACGGTAATTATAACGTTCAACCTGCACCGTTGTCGTTGTAGTTGTCGTTGAGAATGTCACTGACAGACCAAACGATGTGATAGTTAGCTTGCCATTTATACCAGCGAAAATGGCATCCAGGCTGATTCAGTCACTTTTGTTACTGACATTTCTCCTCTATTTCTCCTCCTTAGAGAAAAAGTGAGAGAGAGAGAGAGAGAGAGAGAAACTGACATATCTTATACATTGACTATCGTATTTATGAGATCTCTCTCTCTCTCTTCTGTATATATTATATATACAATATTATACGATATTCTAATATATATCCTATATATTAGATCGTCCCATAGGGCTTTCTTCCTTTTTTTTATAGTATGTATTATATATACACAATATATTTGATTTTGTTATTTCACCGATTTATATACGATATATAGAAAAAGGTAATAAAATAATATGGATCGTGCACGAATCAGTAAAATAATATAAAATACAAAATATTGTACATGTATAAAATGTATTATAAAAAAAAAACAACCAATAAACTATTGAAATTACATAATATATTACAGTATATGTCGTAGAAATTAATTTGATGTCATAAATAAATAATAAACTTGTTTTTCAAAAGCACTGAATCCATTTCTACACATAATTCATTTTGATTAAAATCTCGAATTTTTTGAAGAATTTTAATTGAATAAAATTTACTCATATATATAATTCATATAAATTATATGATTATTTTTTTAATCAAATAATAAAAACAATAAAAATATTCGATTTCTCGTATATCATCTATACGGTCTTTAACGTCCCGAATCGAGTAATGACTTTCAAAGTGGATTACACCGAGCGGAAAAGAAAGGTCCAGCAAAAAAAAATCGATTTAGCTGATACTGAGAAGATACCTATCATGAGATACATTTCCATTGAGAACGATATTATAATGCTTCTCAAATCTCTTCTGAGTCATACGGACGGAAGGAATGAAGGAGAATCGCAGAATATTCTAGCAGCAGCAATAGAGAAATAAGAAGAGATATTTCTAGGGGATAAGGGAAGGAAATACGATATATGTTATAGTAAAAGAAAGATGGAAAAAGAGAAAAAGAGAAAGAGAGAGAAGCATTTGTAGATACACACCGAAATGCTCTCTATGGTAAACGCCTGATACGTCTTGTCCTTATTTCTTGGGCTTAAAATACTTTTCCTTACTCCCATTTTCCGATAGCTAGGATCAAACTCATCCCTTTCTCATCCACTTCTCTTTCTCTCTCTCTCTCTCTCTCTTTCTTTCCTGTTCTCTTTTTCTTTCTCTTTATCTTTCATTTTTCTTTCTTTTTCTGTCCGTTTCACTTTCGTATAACTTTTGCAAAGAAACGTCTAACGGAGTAATAACGAGAAACGTTCTAGGTTATTAAAATCAATGTGACGTTTTTAAGATTCTTAAATAATCTTCAAACGTTTATTGGATCGTTCAATTTGCCCGCGTGCCGACCGTGCGTCCATTTTTACAATCTCAATTTTCTGTAAAATTTCTTTGATAACGATTGAGACAAAAATTTACATAACGCAAAGCCCTTCGATTAGAGTCTAAAATCGAATCGTACATATATTTAAAATGTATACGTTTCAAGTTAACTATTATCTATATATTTTTTAACAAATGTCTATAGGGAATTCTTCGCGGTACCGATAAAAATACAAATTATTATTATACGGAAAAGAATGGAATTAACTCGAGAAAGTTGGAGCAGGGGAAGTAGGGAAAATTGCTTTTAAATCACATTTAAGTTTGTTTAATCATTCGTTACGTAAATCTTACGTCAAATTAGTTGTTAATGAAAATTCTCTTCTTCCAGTACTACCTACAATTTATTCCACAAAATTTATTGTCACAAGAAAAGCATAGCAATGTCATTTTTTATTGTATTTAATGTATAATAATAAATACGTTTCATGTTTTCCAAGGGTTAATTAAAAATTAAAAACCAAAACTAACTTTATTGCGTTGTATGCAGTGTCTCGATGATAACAAAAATGAACAAATCGTAGCTTATAAGTAAAAACTTTTGTATTAAAATAATGAATTTTATAGTAATATACATTCCAGACTGTTTTTCATACACATCTTTTGGTTAAATATTCGATGATAAAGTAACAGGAATGAAAAGATTGAGAAAATTAAGGAAAGAATCTTAAAAGTAATTGATATAAAGTTTCGTTTCTATCTTTCGACAGGTCATCTTAAACTGATCGCATGCATCTCAACTAGGATAATCGGTATGTTCTCGTTCACGATGTCTCGAACCCTCAGGTGAAGGAGTACGTTTAGAGAAAAGCAGTAGCCTCTAACGAGAAAACTTTCTTCTTCTCGCGATTTCCGTTATTTTCCAGAGCGTGCCGCCGACGAGGATTTAGATTAAATCCCAAGTACTTTACCTACGTACTTTCGAGAGTCGTGCCTCGTCGAATCCTATTTCCTTTTCCACTTTTGCATCTTCATCTCTCGTACTTTTCTTTTCTTTTCTTTTATTCTCTATCTTTTTTTCCGCTTATTATCCTTTCTATCGACGCTCACGAAGTATCTTAAACAGTCTTAATGAACAATTTGCGGCTTAACTTCTACTATTCTCCGTTTTTTCATTTTTTATTTCTTCCGACTCTTCTTCCTATCCTTCACTTCCGCTTATTATCCCCTTTTCTTCCTTTATATATATATATCTTTATCTTTTCTCTTTCTTTTTGCCTTGAATTTTCATAATAAAATCTACAAAAATGTCAATACTTCTCGGAGCATTATGTTCATGGGTATAATAACTTTCTCCAAACAAAAAATCGTACTACTTATTTTATTCTCTTCCACTTCGTTTTCTCTTTCTGTTTGTCATCGAAAAACTAACATCGCTTAATTAGTAAAAAATAATAGACGTAACAGATAGGTGAATTTTTTGCTCGAGCTAATGACTCGATTTAAATGCGACGAGAAAACGACCGTTATACCTGTCGGATTTCGTTTTCAGAAAATATTAGATATTTAAGTATTAATGAAGTGGAAATGAATGAAAAAAACTTAATGTCATTGAGAGATTGTGCAGAGTTATCATTGAAAAAGTATAATATATTATTACTTTTTTTCTAATATTATTTTTAAAAGTAAAATATTAATTATCAGTTATATTTACATGTGTATTAAAATAAACTTCCGTATAAGATTATTTTTTTCCTATATCGCGAATAATTAATTGTTATATAATAAAATGTAAACACTTCTCGCATTTCAAAATTAAATTTGCTTTAATTGAAATTCACGATCTTGTTTTAATCGATTGTGATTTGTTTGTGATTGTTGCTCAATATTTTATATCCAATATATACGATCAACTCGTCTCAAAATTAATCGCATTACACGAATAGAGTCTAATACACTTACAATTATACAAGATAATAATAAAAAGAGAAAAAGAATTACGTTGTAAGAAAAAAGTTCTACCTCTAGGAAAGGTATAAAAATTCAAAATCCGTTTCTAATCCGACGTACAAGAAGACGATTGAAGAAAGATAAGAAAAGAGAATAGGATTGTAGAGGGGGGATAGTAAAAAAAAAATAGAAGATAGAAGAAAAGATCGTAAGCGAGAGGAACAAATCCAACCAAGGTTTTCTTCGTTTCGCGTCTAGAACGAAGTTAAGGAGATGAAAAAGTTTCGATCTTTGGAGTTCGTCGACGCAGCAGCTGATCGGGACGACTTCGATGGGTGATCCCTTTGGGCACGCGTCCCTGTCGTTTAAGAAAGTCCTTCTCTCTCTTCTTGGAAAAGGAAAGATCTCTTTTTAGCTTGATCTTCGTCGAGGTAATCCTCACAACCGAAGATTTCCTTGCCTTCTACCTTCCTCCTATCGTTCCACGACTGATTAGCTCTTTTTTTCTTTCCCTTTCTCTCTCTCTCAAAAACTCAGCCTTTTCCTGGTTAAGACTTCGCAACCGGAGACTAGACGATTCGAAAAAGACCACCAATTACTCGAACCTTCGACCTTTCCTCGATTAGTCGCGAGAAGATTAAGATCAGACGTACGAACTAGTAAAGAAAAGAATAAAAAAGAAAGAAAGAATGAAAGAAAGATCTATTTCATTCGTGAGCTTCCTCGAATGTAGAAAAGTTGTGATCTTAAAGAACGAGGGGCGGAGGAGGGGGGCCGTTAATTTAACGAGGTACAAAAGGAGCATCGAGAAAACGTAACTATGTTACGTTCTTTCTATAAAAGTTCGATAGAGGACAAACTTCTTCGGTACAACCACTTCGATTCACTTAAATTCCCTGAGATACAATCTTATCGGTGGCGAGGGCAACGAGATTGAAAATTTGAAGCTCCGATTCTCGCTGACTGGGCGCGCGTTCGTCCTACTACTATCTATCTATCTTTCTCTTTCTACGAAAGAAATTCGATATTAGAAATTGGAGCAATTTTCACGAGAGGACGAATGGTAGAATAAAGCGGATGAAAGATGCTAAAGCGATACAGTAATTGAATTTTATATTTTTTTTTCTTCTTCTTCTTTTTCTCTCTCATTTTGTAATGAGGTTGAAAAAAGAAAAACAGAAAAAAAGAAAATATCGAATCGATGGAAGTTCGGTGGATCTTTTGATAAAGTTTCCAATCTTCTTTTTGAGCTTTACACGTAAGCGAATAATGCGTCAACCTCGTATAGAAAATAATCTTTTAGAACCTTTTATCTTCTTTTCTCCGCAAGAGTGGTTCTCACGCTTAGACATATCAGATTATCACATTTATTCTTCAATATTGTTGCTTCGCGTTTTCCGTTACATCTTTCTCTACTCGAAAACTCAGTGTTTGAGAGGAATAAAGGTGAATGAGGGGAATGGGAAATAAGGATGGGCAGAGAGGGTAGTATCTCATGCACTTAACGTAACTGATATCATTAGACTCTCTCCTCGAAAAGATTGATTCAAGTGAACCAAATTGATTCAAGTTGAGAAACGTAGAATATTAAAGCAGGATATTAATTTGGCTTGTGTTAAACAAATAATTACCATAGACTATCATACATCTTGTTAACTCTTATTCTTACTATAACCATTCCTTTAACAAAAAACCTAAATATCTAGCTTCTATTAATCGGTTTAATCCTTCTCTCCCAAAACAAATCTGTCTTTTGCTTTTCGCTTATAAGCCGACCTTAAATTGACTTCGTTAATATCTCGTCGAAATTACTTCCAAAGAAGTATACATAGGATTCCTTCTTCCTGCTTCTCTACCAATCGTTTTCTTCCTCTCAAAGACGTGGAATAAACCATTGGCGAAGCTCCAGCTTTTTCTCTTAACCTGATTAAACGACGTTTATTTTCGCTGGGAAATAAGAAGGTATTTTTCTATGTCCTTTTTTCTCTCTCTCTCTTTCATTTTTATTTTTCTAATTTGTAACTCATTTGTAATATTAGATCTAAGAAATAAAATTGTTTCTTCTTTTTCTATGGGTTTCTGTTAAAGAATAAAGTGATACATGTGTAAGGACGATGAATGATTTTTTGTTTGTTTAAATTGAATAAAAAATATAAAAGAAAAAACGAAAAGAAAAATAGATAGACGATCAAGAAAAGAAAAGTTTACACGCAAACGAAAGACTAACTCGGGTTTGCATTTGACACAGACAACCAAGTTTACCAATGGATTTTTTACAATATTCAATGAAAATTGTCGGTAGAAAATTGTTTCTGTTGAATTTGAGGACAATCGCTATTACTATAGTCACCATTCAGGATCATCATTTTTCACTTTAATTAAAATAAAATTGTTCATTTTTATTTCGTTAAGAGAAATAAATGTTACAATGATAAACTTGAAAGATCACTCTTCATTTTTCGACAATATTTTTTATAAATTCTTAAACAATTTAGGAAAGAATTGCTCTCTTTTATGACTTGACAAATACCTGTCTTATTTCTATCTCGATCGATTTTCTTTTACATGGAAATCTATCCTTTGTATGGAATTCTCTCTTCATAGAAGAATTTTGTCGGACGAGTCCTGTTTTTACCTTGCAAACTCGTTTTACTTCAACAAAAAGCTGTCATTTTAGATTCGTAGAAAGAACGATTTTGAAAAATGTACAACGCAAGAGAAACATACATACGTAGAAAAGATAGAAAAGGATTTGAAGAAAGTTGAAGAATGGAAAAGAGAAGAAAAAGCGAAATAGATAAAGAGAGAGAGATAGAGAGGGACAGAGAGAAAGAGAGGAAGAGAGAGAGAGAGAGAGAGAAATAAAAATGTTGTATTTGTGCCACGATCAAACAAGAAAGGCGAACGGCAAATTGAATTTCCCATCTGCCCGAGGACGAAGGGCTCGACCGTCCCTTTTAAGAAGAGAGTACATTTTTCTCTTCCTTTTCTTTTTTCTTTTTTTTTCTCTCTCTCTCTTTCTCTCTTCTATTTCCTCTCTTATCGTAGAACGGTTTTACTGCTTTAAATCTCATCGCCTATCGAAATCCATATGCATATAAAAACCATACGAATTCATACGATATCGTGCAGAAAAGTTCCAAACTACCGAAAAGAAATAGAGAAAGAGATAAAGATGAAAAAAGTAATAGAATAAGAAAAAGTAAAAGAAAAAGAAAGAAAACTCACGTGAAGCGTGTGATTGTACGCGCTAAGTATTCGACTGGCGTGCTTCTCTTCTACATTAGAAAGAAAAGATCAAAAGTAGTAGAAGAAGAAGAAGAAGAAGAAGAAGAAGAAGAAGAAGAAGAAGAAGAAGAAGAAGAAGCCACGATCTGGTGGAATGATAAACGACGTGCTTCCAACAGAAAGCGGATGATATCTTATGCTTTATATTTCGCTGCAATCGACCGTGCTGCCGGATAATGAAAAGGAATGGCTTATGGATATAAAACGAAGGCAATGTATGTATGTGTATGAGAGAAAGAAAGGAAAAAAGAATCTTTTATACATATCGTGCCGATTAAGATTCTCGCGTGTTTTAAACTTTTAAAATAATGATATATTGTAAATACTTTATCGATCAGAATTTAAGACAAATTATTTTCGATGATTTCAATTTGGTCAGAAACATAAAGTGTTAGCTTTTAACGAAACGCAAAAAAATATTTCAATATTCGAGAAATTTTAATGAATCCATATTATTTCTTTTGAAATATGTAAGAAACAAATATATATGATATTTTAGTCTGTTTTAATGAGTATAGTCAGCATAGGTAAACAGAATATTCGTGTGCTAAGCACGTGATAGCAGCAAGGGATTCTAACTATTGGCTAGTAAATGATAATCAATTGTTGAATTCAGGAGCAAATTTACATTGGTCATTGTCAGGGTTTGCTTCTACTGTGTTACAGTTTCTGAGGGTTTTGAATAGGTTCCTGCTTCAATCAAATGCATTTGTTTACCTCTATTGATTCGACTTGTTGAGAATGTTTTAAATATGCAAATAATAAAGCAAGAATAATAATTGAAAAATGATGTAATCATAATTCTCACAGTGAAATTTAATATAAAATTAAATTGTTAAACTTAAGTTACATAGCACATTAATCTATCTTAAATGTTAATGCGCTGTTGTTTCGTAAGCACGTTCATTTTAAGGGTCAACTGGACGATTGGATGTGTTGCCTTACGTTAATTAAAGCAACTCGTATTTCAAGCTTCCCGGCCGCGGTATCAATTTCGGAGGTAGAAAATTCCATGGCTCGAGAAGATTACAGTCTAGGAAATGCTGAAGAGTAAGAAGGAAGGGCCGGTATGCTAAGGATAGCAAGCTTGAAAAGCATGAAGAAGAAAGATGGGACGGCGAATGGAAGCGATTACTCTTTTTTCTTTCTCTCTCTCTCTTATTCTTTCTCTCACTATTTTTTCTCTTTTTATTTCTTCTTTCATCTTTTTCTCTTTTGCTGTTTCTTTTTTTTATTTTCTTTCACTTTCTCCTTTTAAATATATCGCAACAGTGTATTTAACGACAGCAACCGCCGGTGTAAACGCGCACCACATTTGCCTTTAGGAGAGAAATCTTTCTGCCGGAGCTTTCCTACTCAAGGACATTTTGCGGCATCTCGAGAACGACATTTTAAACCCTCAGCGTACGGAGAATAATAGCGCATTGAAAATCCGACGGAGGGAAAAGGGAAAATACAGATGCGCGTCGGCACTGAGAAGCTCCAGCGTTTAGGTTTCTTGGAGAGACAAACAGAGAACGAGAGAGAGAGAGAGAGAGAGAGAGAAATAGAAGGAGAAAGAAAGGTACAACTTGCTAGAGAAAGAGAAAGCTAGGAAGATAACGATTATGCTCTGTCGTATTTCTAAATGCACGAATCTACCCGTTCACGCTCGTGATAACGCCACACGAAAATGGAAACGGGATGATAAAGAAATCAAATAGAAAGAGAAAGAGAGAGAGAGAGATAAAAAATGATGCTCGGAATATTATCCTCGAGATCTTTGAATTTTCCGTTTTATCGTGAAAATCTTCTGCTTTCGAACAAATCATCTCCATGAACAAAGGATACTTTCCTTACTTTCCTTACGTTTTTAAGAATAAGAAAATAATATAAAATGAACAAATAACAGTACACGATTTTTAAGTTTCTACGTCAATTACGAGAATTCTTATAAAAGAGATATTTTCATTTAAAATACGATTGATAAAAATATTATTTATATAATTATGTATTACTTTACCTAAAAAATTTCTGTCGAATTATAAATATGTATATATTCATTATAAATTTGTATATGCAAATGTAATCATTATATTATTAATAACATTAATTATATTAATTGTATTACAATTTACATTTATGTATATATATATATATATTTTGATAAAAGTGTTTCTCTCGAATATGTTTTCACATCGTCACGAACTTATAAAAAAAAACAACCCAGCACATATATTTACGTAATTCATTCTACACAAATTCATCTTCTTTTCCACGCGGAATAAATCGACGCTTGAAATAAATATCGTCCTATACTTTTATGTATCCTTGTGCTTACACGGTTGACGGGAAACATACCAAGATGCATACACGGCTGCATCTCATACGTCTCTCCGTAGAGCAAAAATTGTATCCAACAACAAGAGGGGGATTTCGTTAGACACGAGACAGTACGCTGTAAATCGTCAGAGAAGTAAAATATCTACGACGTTGGGAAAATATTGCGAGGACAACGATCATTTCTTGCCTATCCAGAAGCATCAACGTTGGCGTGGACAAAGAGGATACAACGGAGGGGTTTGCCAGGATATGAAAAAAAGGGGATAAAGAAAAGAAAAACGTGGAAGACGTACGTAGGGTAGATATGTAAAACATATATGAAAACACTTCTTTGCCGAACCAACGTGAATACGCATAGTGGTACAGTCATAGTAAGAGTCTTCACTCGTAGTTGCTCGTTTCTTTATATCGAGAAAAATAAAAGAAACGAAGGAAGCAAAAGAGAGAACTAAAGATGAAAAAAGAGGAAAAAGAAAGTTTAACTATTTTCATAGAAGCAAACTTGTAGAATTGTAAACAACTTGCTCTCGAAGCGATCGTTTATCACTTGAGATACCTTTTTCCGAGTAATCACCGAGTATACGAAGAAGAAAGAGGTGAAGCCAAGGGGGAACGGCACTAGTTTTATGTACTAACATTTGTCTTACGAATAGATGGATAAAAGATACTATTAAATTTCCTATCTCGAATGTTACGGGACGAAACGAAAATGGCAGTTAGTGTCGAGTCTCATCGAACAGGAGTTATTTTTCCTACGAACATTTTATCTCTATCCTTTCGATTTATGAGAAAAGAAAAAAATAACATTCAATATTTCATTGTAGTTTTATACGAATGTAATAAAAAATAATAAAAAAAAACTTCTATTTTTCCATCTAACAATTAAATTCAATTATCCCAAATAATTACAAAAATATAACGTCTTTTTTTATACGAACATATTGTTCTATATAAATGAATTTATTTTTTCTGAAACAAATATTCAATCGAATTTTTCGTTAAAAACCATGATTTTTTTGAACTTACAAGTAAAAGGAAAATTCGCCATACAGTCTGTTTGATAAAGATCCATATTAAACTTCTCTATCTGACAATAAGACAAATTCCTTTTAAGTGCAAAACAAAATACAAGATGCGACTACGTTCGGACGTTCGATAGTTATCGCTTGAAAGTTTGTCGTGCGTTATAAATGTATATCTATATATACAATATATAGTTCGTTGAAAGTTTAAATCGAAAATGTACGTCGTACTTGCTCCTCCTTGGCCCCCCTCCTCCTCCATCTTTCTCTCTTCTCTACTTCAGTAATCCCCCACACCTGCGATAGTTTCAGGCTAAATTTCGATCTTCAGCTTTAAGGTTTACCCTCGTACTCATCCTCTCTCTCTCTCTTTCTCTCTCTCTCACCTGATTTCCAAACTCTCTCGGCTCTTCGTGCAACAAATTTCTTTTCCAGCGCCAATCTAGAGGCCTCCCGAGGTTCAGAATAGCGTTTACAAACGATACAATTGGTCTATGGGATCCCGTTTCAACGATCATTCATGATTATATATATCTATACAAAAATTTATTTCATACTATTTCAAAAAATATTCTATTTATAAATATATACAAATACGCAGTCAATAAATATCTATAATTACGTAAATTTTATTTAAAAATGGATCGTTTAACTGGTCAATTTTAAACTTATTCATTACCGATTATATTTAAAGCGTCTTGATCTGAGTGCCAAGATTTTAATTCAAAGAAAACACGGAATTTCACAAAATCTAATAATATTTACAGATAAAGTACGTGTATGATATGTGTTTAAAAAAAAGACTATATTATTATATAAAATTTTCATTCATCCTTTTTAATAATCGATCTAAACTTGTTAAACAAAGTGAATTGGTTAAAAGATACTTATTACATTCATCCGTAAATGATAAAAAGGTACAAAAAGTATCAATTAAGGCCGGCGATACATGTAAACGCCTAAATTTTGACCGTTTTTCAGAGGCTTATTTAAAATGGAAGGAATAAATGAATCGTTTTGAAACTCAGCATGTTTATTCATTACATATTAAAATATAAGAATCTGATTTTTTTTTCAAAATGGCCGCCTTAGTAACTAAACTCCTAAGGCTCTAGCGGCGAAATGCATCAATCATGGTGATTTTTAGCTTTAGTTACAGCAATCTAAAATTTAAAAAAAGGGTCGCAATGTCTTCATAAAACATGTATTTTCTAGTTGAACTAAGGAAAAACTAAAAAGTCAAAAAATCGTAAATTGGCATGACTCAGACAAAAAAGTCTGATTTTTGACCCTTTTTTTAACGGTTTTTGGGTCAAAAATGGCAATTTTTAAAAATTTTTGTAGCATTCTTAAAGTTCAACTAGAAGCTAATACTATAAAGAAAATGTGTGCTAAATTTCATAAAAATCGGTTGAAACCTTTTTGAGTTATCTTTCACCACAGTTTGAAAAAAGTCGTTTCGAGAAAAACACGTTCAAAGTTTAGCGTTCGCGTGTAGCGCCGAGTTGAGGCGGAGCACTTAAATGAATTTTTAATCGATAAATAATGCGAATTTCATTCTAAAAATTTACAGGCATATTTTTAAGATGGTAAACTAACTATTTATGAAAAAAAAAATTCGATTTTTTTTTATTTTACATGTATCGCCGGCCTTAAATCGTTTGCCTTAGGATTAAAGTATCATTGATTTAATGAAAATCTCTAATTGTTGGAAATGTTTCATGGGAAATATCAGAGGTTATATCTCATCGTGTGACGTAGATATTATCTCTACACGCATCCCATAGGTTGATAAGGCTTTCATGCGTATTCGATTATAGTAGTTCGATAGCTCGTACGTGATTCGCGTTTCAAGATCGATTTGAACGGCAACGCTTACATATTGGTACTACTAATAAGCGCGAACATAATCACCGGCCTTAGTACGTATACGATTACGTGATCGAACAGAGAATTAGGCTAATGAGTCCCAGCAGTTCGATTTGTTTAGTTACATGCGAGGTCGCGGTGCATTCGCGCCGAAAATTTTCAACCTTGCTAATCCAACCGATCTAAGATTTATCACCGACCGATCTATTGGATCGTGAGATTGCGTTAGAACGGTAACGTTGTTCAGTGATTGGTCTCAGGAATGCGTTTAGAGCTGTCACTCGAGAGGCATCGCTTCCGTCTCCTCTCTGAACGCTACGTTGCATTCAAATGGTAATCAAATACACCAAATGATAATATGTTGCTGACAACGATCGTATCCTTGATTAAACAATCAATGTAAAAATTCAACAAAGTGAAAAAATTTCATTCTTTGAATTGAAATTTGAACAAGAAATATGTAGATCAGAAAATTATATTTAAACTTGTCACTTATTTATCATCCGGAAATATTGGAGTGCTTGATTACACACACACAAAACTTTTCTGATATCTATATTTTTAAAAATAAAAATTATGTACTATAAAACTTCCTATAAACTATGTTATTTAGAAACATCTAATTTCTAATAATTTGTATTTTGATATAATTACAAAAGAAAAAAATGTATTTTTTGTCGTCTTGAGTTCTAGAATTCAGTCACCATGGTTTATTAAAAATGAGGATTTACAGAAAGATTCACAAATTTTTAGCAGTATCGAAAGAGATAAAGCAGATGTCTGACGGATGTGACTCTCGGGATGCAACCGTCAGATCACTATAATTAAAATTAAAATTGTATAAATGAATTTTGCGTATTCATTTCAGAATTGGATTTAACAAAGTACGCAACAAAAATAATTACTGTAATTCTGAAATATAACAGAAAAAAAATAACCTCTCGATACTCATGCTATTTCAAATATCCTCTCTAAATTAATCTATAGATACAAAATTGAAAGTTAAAACATATTAACCTACAAAAAATACTACTTCAATTTTTTTCGAGCCTGTAACATCGATAGTAAAAGAAAAGTAGTTAGATATAGTCGTTAGCTAATTATACTTTCGTCAACTTATAACGAATAGGAAATGTGAGACTGATCCGAAACATACTTTCCAAAGTTTCCACACTTTGTATTCAGGCTGTATTATAAATCAGAGATATTACACTATGCTTCCATAGGACCACACTAACTATACGGTCCTCGACCACCCTGCAAAACCAATAACCGGCCACTTACGATTTATCTATATTCATTAGTAGCCAATACCGTCGACGCCTACCAATCAACCTCCGATAATTATCCACGTAATTAGGTCGTGCCAAGCTCAAACAATCCCATTTCGCGATGCGCTACGTGCCATTCCCACCGTTCGCATCCTGCCCTTTGCTTTCGATTAACGTTTGAATAATGCCAGAATAAACAGAGAGAGAGAGAGAGAGAGAGAGAGAGAAAGAGAGAGAAAGAGGGAGAAGAAGAGAGGCTTTTTAATGAAAACTCTTCAGAGGAGCCAGGATTCGTGCATTTACAATAATAAAAAGAAAAAAAGAATAAATAATGTGTACGAATTTGTGAAAACTGAATGATTAAAGTAAAAGTTTGCAAACGTAATAATAATAATAATAATAATAATAATAATAATAATAATAATAATAATAACGACGATAACTAAAGAGGAAGAGTGTAATATTAAATATCATTCTCTCATATCACCTGTGTGTCCTATCCTTCAGGATAATATGATAAAAGATAGTAACGTAGAAAGCCAAGATAATTGGCTTAACGCGGGTTCGTCGAAGATAAGGTCTCATTTTATTACACGTGGAATTCAGTTTAAAATTTAATACGGAAATTATCAGTAAGGAAGAACGTCTTGGTTAGAATATCGACCACAACTTAAGGCAGGAAAATAACTTCTTTTATGAAAGCACCAAATGACATCTCGCGTATTTGCGAAGGCAATGACCTTAACATATATGTATGTACATACTAAACGAGTGAAGTTCGTTGATCCGATGAAAATTGAGAAAGGTTAGGAAAGTCAGTCGTGCTCAACGATAATGCCGTGGGCTATGCGTATTAATGCAATAAGTTCATTCATCCCTCAGTTAAATAACGTTCGATGTAATATTAAATAATATTTATCGATGAACTTACTCTCGTATAATATTTGCAAGATATAAAAAGATCTTTTAACAAAAGATTGTATTTTCAGATAAAATTACTATCATCGTTTTCGTCGTCGTCGTCATCATCGTCGTCGTCGTCATCATCGTCGTCGTCGTTGTCGTTGTCGTCCATTCGCCAACCTAGTTTACCACTTTAATTACACTTTCTTTCGAATCTCAGCATGGTCCTAGTAATTTCCATTAGCGAACGTTTCGACTGTTCGTAATTTGCGTTCGAATTACCCATTTTCGTGTACCCCCAAAACTTTACCAAGTACGCTCCATTTAAAGAGACAATTGCGAAGACATGCATTGTAATCGAGGCTTTCCGTTCCTCAACCTAGCCTATCTCTTTGTATCTATCTTTCTCCGTATGTCTTTGTCCTTCTCATTCCCTTCTCTATAACTAAAGGAATGTTCATTTCGAAGGGTTGCTTTGCCGACTGAGGAACGTGACAAATGTGCCCGCGCAAAGCGATTAAACCGAAAACAATACAACAAGAAAACAGATCAGGTCCTTTGATCTGTTCTTGTAATTGCTCCTCAGCTTTATTCAACTATACTGATTTTCGATTAACTTCGTTCGTCATTGCTTTATTAAACGTATTATACATAAATTTTCTAACAAGTAAGAGTTAAAAGTAAGGTTGTTTCGATCTATCAATTAAAACAATTAATTTAATCGATAAACGTTTAATACGAGTATACTTGTTTAGTTGAATTTAAACACATCTTTATATGTCGTTATACTCTTCTACACACATACATACACTTTCGTTTAACGCTTGAAAAATAAAGAGTATCCCTATAGCAACTTCTTATTTTAGACGCGTCTCTAGTGTTACGAGTGTACAATCACTTATTATCGCATACATTTTAATATATTCTATCTATCAACATATTTTTTATCCATTTTTCTTCATAGTTTCTTCAAACACCTTCTCAAATGGACATTCTATTTATTTGAAAGACACTCGAGAAAGTGCGAAACTTCAAACCGCTCAATTGAATCGATTATCGATAAAACGAAGTATATTTTAGAATAAGCTGTGACAAGAAAACAAATAATCGATATCTTGAACAAACTTTATTTTACGTGTGTATATTTTTCCTGCACGTAAACGTTAACATTAGTCTAGGGTAAACAAAACACAAATGTAGCGGTACAAATGTATATATATATATATATATATATATATTTTGAGTTGGCTCGTGCAAGGTAAAAAAAAAAAGATTTATGCCCAAACATTCTCTGTTTAAAAAAGTAGTATAATTTAACAAAGAAAAAATGAAATTCGTTGGTTGTAACAATTTCGGTTTAAACAGTCTGTTACGTTTTATGTTAGCTGACAGCGTAGCGACTGTTCGATTGATTTTCCGTAGTTTTACATCGACACATCCATCCCTTTAGATGAATATACACCTATATCAATGGATAGCAAGTACAAATACACTACTGGATATATCGTTTCGAGCAGTCGACGAAAATAAAATATCCAATAAACTTTCTGGACAAATGTTTTTTCGAAAATCGTTGTCTCCCTTCAAATCCTATTGTCCGCAGCTTTTTCAATGCGATGTTCTCCTGTATATGCGAAATATTCTATATATAAGTTTTAGTAAAATTTAAAACTATGTCACCGTTGTTCATTTTGTAAAAACAACGGTTTTTACGTAATACATGCAAAAGAAATATTTCGAAAATAAAAAAGAAGTTAAGAGAAGATACACATTTTCGTTATCAACATACTAGCAATATTACGTAAAATATCAAAACAAAGGCCATTATTTAGAAATGGCTAACGTTAACGAAATATTCACAATATTTGTTGAACATTCAATCAATTTTCTTAAACCTTTCATTTCAAATACATCATCTACAAAAGATAATGTAATATATCCTGCGGCGAATATAATATCAACGAGATCGATGTTATTCTACTATAAAACGCAGTAAAAGCAAACATTATTATCCTTTGGTCTTTAAAATCATGGTAAAGAATTTCATGTAACAATATAGTAGAAAGTTTATTTTACAAATTTACCTCTGTTAAGAATTTTTATGTGATATTTTCAGATTAGATGTGTATATCCGTGTACACATATCGTTTATAAAGAAATTAATTAATAACCAATTTGAAGAAACCTTTTTTCGCATTTTTTTTTGCCGTTGTAAAAAAAAATATGGAATCTTTTTTCTCCTAACTAACTTTATACTTCACGCGTTGTGTAATAATTTTTTCATTTCTTTCAAAAAAGGCAAAAAAATTACGTTAAATCTAAAAAAAGAATTGTTTAATTTTCCGGGGCATATAAATTAAGGGACGTTTTTAGGAGTCATGGTGGGCGATTGGGAAATAGAAATTATAATCCTCATGAAACGTTTTCGTCCACCCTATTTCTCTCTTATCCCTCCTCACTCCTTTGTTCTAACGTATATACACGCGTTATTTATTATAGTAATTAGCCATGACTGGAAGGTTCAGGCGTATGGCTAGTTATCTCCTCTTTCTCTCTTTCTCTCTTTCTCCCTTAAACCTAATGGTGTGCGTAAAGTCCATTTAGGACGTCTGAACATCTCTAGGGTGTCGTAGGATGTAGACCGAAGCCCGTCTAATCGCGACGACCCACCATAATGCTTTCTCTCTCTTCTCTTCTCTTCTCTTCCCTTCTCCCTCATTTTCCTCTTTATCACTCTCACCCTTTTCTTACGCTTTTGAGTCTCTCAGTTCGTACATTTTCACCCTCGTTTCAAAACGGAAATAAGATCTTCACTTTTCATCGCTTTTTTCAAGTATGTATAGAGAAAAATAAAATGAAAAAAAAAGGAAAAACCAAAAAGGAAAGTTAGATAAAGTCAGATGATCAATGAGAATCTTCATCAGGATATCCCAGAATTTATTTTCCATAAATTCAAGATGACATGATTTTATTAAACAACAAGGCCTTAAATTGAAATATTCGTGAAACGGAAATAACATTTACAGTTGTTTCATATTTTTGTCAATGATATAATTATTATTATAAATACGAATAAAAATATCAAAGGTATATACTTTTCCTTTAAAAAGTTTTTTCTGATTGAAATAATCGATTTTAAACATGAAACATTCATCAACATGGAAGCTATTAATTTATTCGTGGTAGATAACTGATTCTGTGTTTCATTTCGATTGAAATGAAATAGAGAAAAGTAAGAGTTTCCACGAGCAACGCTCGTAAAACATAATTCGTTGAAATTTTAAATTTTGTTAATTAAACAATCCTTCTATATATTTTGCTCACTCGTATCTCTTTAACCATCGCACGATCTTATTTATTAATCTAATTAGAGATCCGTACCGCCGAAGATGCCGAGATACGGCGGTTAACCTGATTTTCTCTGTAGCCCTAATGGGTCGGATGAAATACATCCGCTGTGTTAAAGGGCAAAGCTGCAGATTAGAAACGGCTGTTATGAAAATTAATCGGTCGGGAATGTGGTTAACTTTGGTAAATTCCTGCGCTTACGTACACCTAGGTATACACGTAGTTAAGTACGACTTGTTCCTCAAATGTACAACATAAGTCACTAAGGTAAAAAGAAAGTTAGAAAGAGAGAGAGAGAGTAAGGAAGATTTGAAAAGACAAGAAAGAAAAAAGTACATAAAAGAATGAAAAAGATGTGGTACCTGTCCTTTCTCAATGATAATAGAAGCAGTTAACTTTCTTTTTTTTCCCATTATCGTGAATGGTAGTTGTAATAGAACAACATGACACTGTATATTTTGTAAATTTTAAATATTTTGATAAAAATTGATATTTGAAATATAATGTGAGTGTATATATGTATATACGTCAAACCTTATACATTTACCCCACAACTAAGAACGAGATATATCCATAATAAACTCAGCTTTATAGTTTTCCAAACTATGGATACTCAGCAATAAGGAACCGGATTCCCTTGGGTGCGACTAGTTTCAAAGGATCTCTAAATAGAGACTTACGTAATAAACTGATAATTATCGGGCACCAAGAATGTCGAAAACGATCGAGAGAACATATTTCACAATATTGTAATTATTTCATTTTCTTTATTTCTCAAATTACGGATTTTTGACAATAACTATTAATATTTCATAAGGACGATATTGAAAGTGGGTGGTAAAGGTATAGAGTTGATTTAAGTGGACCACGGTAAAGGAAGAGAAATGCAGTAAATACGAGTCCGTATGTTTCTTAGGGACATGAGATTAAGTTTGACTTTGTATATAATACTAGAGTTTAGGAAGTATATTATACCTTGCTATACGGTACGTGTCGTGTAGAATTCATCAGACAGCTATACCACAATATCGAGTTTGAAACACATAATTTTAGATTAAATTTCATGCAAAGGATGATATACGGTAGGAAGATTTCTGCTCGAAAGCTACCCATTGCAGCTTTTCCTTTGATGACAAATTTAAAGGATGCAATGAGTTTCTATTATAAGAATATTCTGCATGTATATATTACCGTTAAAATATGACATCTGTTTATTCATGAAATAATCAGCTAAATTATAAAATAACTATATTGACCAGTCAAAGTATGAAAAAAGGTATTTTTAAATACTTCAACTAAATAATATATGAATTCAAGAAAGGTGAGTTTTTAAAATATTAAATTGAAATTTGATTAGTAGATTAGATCTGATAAAACAGCACAATTAAAAGGACATTGGTTTTCAAACTGCAGGAAGTGATAACTATGAGCATTGTTGCAGAAAGAAAAAAAAACAGTAAATTCGATTCTTGATAAAATTTTAAGCAATGTAAATTACCAAACATACATTTTGATAGAAAAGTTTTGTTAGTGTCTTTTGGCTGAAAATAGACGACATATTAATAAAATACAAAAAAGAAAAAGAAATGAAATAAAATTTTCGACGAACCCATACTATCAAATTTTATGATCTATTTATCGACAAACATATGATCCAATCATCGTAAACGATAGAATCGATATTTTTGATTCCCTTTTTGCGAGAGAAAAATCTTGATTCTAAGCTTTTCTTCGAAAGACGATGAACAAGTAAGTTATTTTGTGGTCTCAATGGGAATACGTTTCTGTGATCTCGAAGACAAACCAAACCGGTACATGATTCGTGTGCAGTACAAACGATATTACCAATTCCCAGCGACACGATAATAATTCCACTTCGAAAAATTATTGCACCTCGTTCGTCTCTCTAATTCGTCCGTACTCCTTTTTACTTCTTCGTTTTTTTTTATTTTTTGTCTTTTTTTTTTAATTTTTCTTTTTTGCACTCACATAGTCGCTTCTGCTCTTCACTCGCTTTTTCGCTAAAAATATTTTTACCTAAATCTGCTCGAGTGCTTTTCTCTCTCTCTCTCTCTCTCTCTCTCTCTCATTCTCCAATCTTTTTCCACCTCCATCTATCTCTCTTCCATTCTTTTTCGTAGGATTTACAACGACTAAAACACTGTATTTCTGGTTAAAACTACTCTTTCTCTGTGGCTCTTACCATAAATGTTTATAACGCACGGAAGTTTGTAAAAGATAAATAAAATATTTGACAAATGTTACTCTCATCGTAACAACATAAGGCCTAGCGTTATGATATTTCATGCACAGGATTTGTTTCACACGTAAATGTAATTCGTAGCACGTTCTCGTTAAATATTTTCCAGGTGTTACGGGTTTAAAGGATTTAACGATCAACGTACCAGCAATGGTAAGATCTGGTGACACCGTCACACTGACTTGCTCGTACGACTTAGAGGGCTCACCGTTGTATAGCATTCAATGGAGCTTAGAAGAGGTAGAATTCTATCGTTACGTGACCGAACGAATACCAAGCAAAAGCGCATACAATGTGAGCGGAATACACGTTAATGTAAGTATCTCTATAGCTTCTTCTATTACTTAATTTAAACTTGACTTTTAATTATGCGCTTTCACAGTTTGTCTTTTAATTAACGTCTATATATTTTTCTCGTTAAGCACAACAATTTTTCTTTTCATCAAAAAAGAAATCGAATAATATAATGTTGAAGTACAAAAGTATTGTCGTTTCAAAGGTTCTATTAAAAACAATTGAAAAGAAACAAGTTACTATTTACAATAAGTCATTTGTGCCCATAATTATAAAAGTGATCTAAGTCATATATCTCTTGTTTCGAGATATTTAAAGATTTATACTTGAACACTATATGAATTCTATACAATATTGAAATAACAGACATTATTTAACGATTCATTTTTGATAATATCGTGAAAATTACATTGAATTTATTCAGTTTATAATAATGTAGTGCGTAATAACTGATAAACTCATTTTTTATTAATTTTGACTTAGACCACTTTCTTAATTATGGGCACATTTATTTTATTTATCAAAATAGAAATTCATCATCAAATTTACGTGTTTCCTTGCATCGAGCTAATTGCAGGAATAATGGAAAATAATTTATATAATGTAATTGTATGAAAAGCTAAAATAATACAAAGTACTTAAGGTACAATTATAAAATACATCTTACTCGTGTATAATCGACTTATATCTTATTGCTAAATATAAACATGAATTAATGAATATATATATAAAAAAGGGAAATAAAATGTACATAGGTATATTAAAAAAAGGTGAGTGAAAAATGAACTCGTTCTTGATAAAAGGCTGAACGTAAAATAATTGGTATCATCGGCTGCAATTTCCAATATCAAATCATATAAAAATTACTATCAATTCTATACTTTTTACTCAAAGGATAAATTTAATTAAAAAAATATGATATTCAAAGAAAAATTATTCGAATTAATCGACCTTACCTATCGAATAAAAATTCCTCTACTTTTTTTTTATTTTATCGATTCTTTCAAAAAAAAAAAAGAAAGATGAAATATTAAAAACTCATTACACATCGACAATGAAATACTTGCGTGAAAAAAAGAAAAGAAGGGACAATGAACTGTCAATAGAATTTATACGACTTACGGTATTTTCATTAACCACGATTACGTACTAGTTTTTTATTCCCCTATTCAAATTCCATCAGAACCGAAGAACACGAAAAGATAGATAATTAATTAACTTTCAAGCTGGAGGTGTAAAATTTGTGCACGCTAGATAATTTTGCTTCTCTCGTCGTCCTTTAATAATTTAAATCATAACTTTGGTCGCTTAATAAGCGATTTGGAATTCTTCTTCATTTCTGTCCCCTTCCTTCATCTCCCCTTCACCCTTTCTCTATATTCAATGGTCGTCGTCGGTCGGTCTAGGAAAATTTCCGCAGGAAACGCGTAATTTTTTCAAGAGTCAGCCAATGTAAGTGAGCGAACAAGAAACGATACAGTTAAAGAAGCTCGAAGCAGTAGCAGAACGAAACTCGAGGCGGACATTTATCAGCGTCGTGTACTTGTCCAACGTCAAGAGAGAGAGAAAGGAAAAGAGAGAGAGACAGAAAGAGAGAAAGATAAGAACCGTAAGCCGACCTGATTTTTCCACTCGGCTTCGAATGCATCGGTTTTTACGCTGGAATCGCACCTCTCACGACCATAATATATTTTTCTACGAGCGAAGGAGTCTCGATAAACGGAAGGTTTTTGATACTTTTTCCAACGTACTATAGGACGAGAGGTTTAACTTTTTCTCTCATCTTTTTTTTTTAGTTCTTTTCTCTTTCCCCCGTTTCTCTCCTGAGTTACTCAAGAACATAGCAAACTAACGTACACAGGAAAGTTTGAATATATGTGTTATGTATATATACGTAGGTATGGTTAGATACATAGAAAAGTTCGACGGCGTAGGTAACACCATGTAGGACGGTTAAAATCCTTCGAGTTCGTCGAGAAGAAAAAAATCGATAGGGCTGATTTATGGGCGGCGCTACGACCACGGCACGACCCTTTGAAATTCCGTTCGAGTGAATTTGAACCTGGGTCAAGCGGCCTCCGTGTTTCACGAGAATCAAGTCAACGCCTTTGCGATCGAGGACACCTAAACCTTATCCTCTGATTTTTCTTACTATCTAGAAAAAAAATCCTACTCCTCATCCTATCTTGCAATATTGGATTCTTTGATCGATCCTACTTTTCTATTTTTCATATATTTTTTTTTCATTTCGATGCTCTCTTTGTTCTTTAATTAATTATACATAATTTTATATATTATATTTACTTTTTTAATTATTTTTTAGAAGATAATATTATTAATCCAATCTAAATAATGGGAATATTACATATTTATAATTACCCTTAATGAGATATTATTAAATGATTATATCTTTCATGTTCAGATAAAAAGTTAATATTTAATATTTATGCTAAGCTGACATGAATTATATTGCTCGTCAAACAAATTTTTAATTGGGAAAAATCAGATTTGAAAAATGTATGCTTTTTATCAAAGCTTACCCTATTATTAATACTTTTCACGAAGTAATAGTTGGTTAATTGGATTGTTTCTGAAATTTTAAGCAATGGTTAGCTACATAAATCATTTTAGACGAAAAGTACAATTAATGACATTTAACTGAACATAGACGATACATTATATCACCTATTACGTTATATATACATTAAACACTATCGTACAACCGTGAGTATAAAAATATTAATATTACATAACGAAAAATAATATTAAAATTATGTGAATTAAAGTAAACGACAAGTTTGATATATATCATTTGTGACAAAATAATCTATCGTGAGTTCAGACCAACTCGGCGAATCGAGAAACGATTAAACGCTACTTTTCCCGTTAATAACTCAAAAATTTCGCTTGCGGTTTTGCCATACCCTCATTCATTACATGTATCCAGTGCGATGCGAACCCGAAGCACCGAGTACGCTCTAATGCGAATCGGAAACCACTCGGTCGATGTGTAATTAAAAAACGATATTGGATTTATTTTGCAGGCCGCAACGAAAGTCAGGAATCGAGTGATTAATATATTACTTTGGGATATGCGTTTACGTACACATATATAATACATATATGTAAGAATATGAATTTAATTTCTTTTTTTTTTACATAAAAACACACGCACACACACATTCATATTTCAACTGTAAAATTATTTTTTGCTATTACATAACATTTACCTTCTTCGAAATGGAAGCGTTGATTAAGCTAGATTTTTAACTCATTTCCAAGACGATAAAGAATATCTTTTCTCTCTCTCTCTCTCTTTTTCTCTCTCTCTCTCTTTCTTTCTCTCTCCCTCTCTCTCTCTCTCTCTCTCTCTCTCTTTATCTTTCAGTAGAGATAAAAAAAGCTGTAAAACTTTTAAGAAAAGTTTCAAAGACATTCATTTATCCAGACAGTCTGAAAAGCTATACGAACCATGGTTTCACGGTTTCTACTTTTAACTCGAGTTATTAATAACGAGTCAATTCGGGTTTAAATTACGAGACTGTAATTACAGAAAGGAAAAGAAATTGTTAAACTCGTTATAATTCGTTTTGAATGATAAGAAAAATTGAGAAAACTACTGTCGATTTTTTTTTAATCATTTTTACTTTCCCAAAATTCTTTTTACTTTTCTCTTCCATCCTTTTTCTCCCTTCCTCCTTCCCTCTCTCTCTCTCAATCCCTCTCTCTTTATCTTTATCTCCCACTTCTCTACGGACTTGCCAGATAAAAGTGGAAGAAAGAAATGCAAAAGAAAACATCTCTCTAAGCATTAGTTTTCCTTGCACCGTCTCCCATCATTCTTACGGGTTTCTTCGCGCACATACTGTCGTCGAGGTACTCGTTCCACCCCATCCCCACCACCACTCCCTCAACCCTCTATCCGGTTCAACTTTTTTCTTCTCTTTTCTTTTCTTTCTTTTTCCGAGAGAAACGTAATTCCTGACAAATAAACGTGGAACACTGAAATATTACATCGACTTATATGGTTATGGTTAACTTGGGCGAGCGTGTATTTCTAATAACGTCTAACATGCGTTCATTCTTTATACTTTAAATTACGATCTTTTGTTCATAGATTCAAAAGGAAAAAGAACATCTAATTCTTCTAAGAAAATATCTTCTCAAGATTAGTTAATTTCCCTAGAGCTAGCCAGTCACTAGGGTAGATCTTTCTTCTTCTTATTCTTTTTTCTTTAATCACAAGCAACATCGAACCACGTTGAAAGAAAACAGGAAAAAAAAGGAAAACAGACCGATCGAATCTTGGAAACGTTCCGAGGATTCTTTCAAGTAGATAGACTGGTTTTACGTATACGGGGTGTCCTAACTTAAGAAGACCACCTAAATATCTTCTTTATTTTTAATGATAATATGAAAAATGTTTAGGACATACTTGGGGGCCTACGTGACTTAAAATTTTATCATATTTTTGGTGTTTACAGTCATTTGAAAGTAGTCCTACAGGTTTACTTAAATGTATTTTTTCACCCTCTACAAGGTAAAATATAAAAAAAAATATATACGTTTATAACATAAAAGATCTTGAAAAAAATCCATAAGAAATTACATTAAAATAACATTTTCTTCCGATGATATAATCCATTCCAAATCAATCGAAATATCGTCTTAAACATTTTTTCATATCATTTAAAATAAAGAAAGTATTTTAAGTGTACTATTTTGTATTGGGACACCCTTTATACTCTATGTGTACATTAGAAGTAACGATGATTCAAAAAGTGACTTAACGTTTTAGAAAAGAAGTACCAAAGAATGAAACGAAAAGAGAGTAAGAAAAGAGAAAACAAGGGATCGTTTGTAAGTTTTAAAAGTTCATTCTGTAAAACATTGTTCTTGGTAAGAAGAAATAAAAAAGAAGGATAGTTAAAAAGACTTCATTTCGCGTAAAAGGAACTCTTTTTCGATTCTTTTCTTTTATTTTTCCTTGTTTGTTTGTTTATTTTTATTTGTTTGTTTGTTATTTTTTTGTTATCTTTTTCTACTGCTTTTTTTCGTCGAACGTGCAACCGATTCAATTTTACTGAGCCTTTTATAAAAGACGAGACGGTCTAAAAACAATACCGTAAATTTTTCATCCTTCTTTCTTGGTGCTACAAAAATTCATTCCGTTCTGGATATTGAGATTTTCGTTGAAACAGGCTGTCTTTTTTCTTCTTTTTTTTTTCTTTCTCTCTATCTTTCTTTCTTTTTCCTCCCTTCTATTTCCCCCTTCGGCGATACACCACGAAATCGTTTGCACCCGGTTACCATCTCGCTTCATCGGGTATACTCGTGAAAATGAGTCTCCATCCTTTCTGCTTTGAACATAAGCGAGAAAATTGTTGAATATGCGAGTCCAATGTCAAAACGCGTTACGTTATCGTAATAGAAACTTTCTTCTCCATCTTTCGCATCAAGTATACTTGATTTTCAAATTTTATTACATATATATATATATATATATATATATATATATATATATATATAATAAAATTATCTAATATTAAAAAGCTTCATTGAAATTATCGACTTTACGAAATTTATTCGACTTTATCGAATTTTGACAAATTCCAATTATTATAATATGTATGCTGAAAAACATTTTAATTCCGATTGAATAAATTTTAATACTTTTATGTCATTAATCGATAGTTTAATTATGCGTTCTATTACTAGTGATATTAGGTAATATTGTATTGATTTTAATATTGTTTTCAAAACATTTTTAAAAAAGAATAATTGTAATTTATTTAAAAGAAAAAGTAAATTATATTGATTTATTTTTTTGACTTATAACAAAAATAATAGCCAATTAGAAATATGATTTTATTTTATATAATAAAATTATTCTTATTTAAAAGTTTACACAGATTGAGTAAAGCATTTTGAAGAATGGTAAACTGTTACTTCTAAAAAAAATAAGACTGCTTATAAAAAATTGAGAATCTTGTGCTGTATATTGATATAGCTATCCCTGAAGATCATGTTTCTAGGGAAATATTTTCGATACTAAAAAAATAAGCAATTTATATTGATTTTCTTATATTTATATCGAGTATAATCATTTTGTGGAAAAATAAATATACAGATATAAAATAATATCAATTCACCGAGTAATTTAATATCCATAGCTTTAAAATCTTTTATCGGCAATTAAATATCATTAAATAATTGTCTTTTTCACGTTTTTTGTCAACCTCATGTAGAACGTGTCTTATTAAAGTTAATTTCGAAGAATTTATTAAACGGTTTTATTTATTGTTCTGATGTTTAAAATACATCAAATACGCATGAAAAAAAATAAACGTAGTTTCTATGATTGGTGCTTACATTCCGTAAAATTGCGATATCGCGTGTCCACCACCGTTGAAATTCAAAACTATAGAACCCAAAAGCGGCATGGATCAACGATTAAACGAACCTTCGCACACAATATATATCCCATGGGTTTCGCATACCCGCGGGCTTTTGTTATGTTTATCCACGTGACCAATCAAGTTGTAAAAATTTCACGCATATATTTCTTTTCTTTTTTTGATGAAAACAAATAAAAGTTATTGACGATGGTCATCTCGTTGAAACGACCTATCTCTCACGAGTTAATATTAGAAATGGGAAAAGAAAAATATTAGCAGAGTTTTGCAATAAAACAACCGTATCGATATGATACAAAAAACAAAACGAAATATGCAGTAGGGTCATAATATTTGCAAAAGATAAATGTAATTATTAAAAGAACAAGCAATATTATACGATCGTTTTAAATATTAACAGTTCGTAACGATTTCTCTTTTCAATCGATTAGTAAAATATTTAATTCTTCAAATATATCTTCAATATTAACAATTATCCCTAATGAGAACACTATCCTATTCTTTATATAATTTTCTCTTTGAATTCGTTGAAATTTTTTTCATCTTTAGTTTCATCTCTATTTTTATCAAAAAAGTTAAAGAAAAAAAAAGAAATAGATAAAATAACGGAAAGGGGATAAAAAGAATGGAAAAGTAGAAACGATAAAAAAGAGAGGGAAAAAAAGAGAAAGAGAAAGAAGGTCGAAAGAATCGAAGAGAACAACGAAACAGTTTGAAGAAAGTAGAGAGGTAGAGGTAGAGAGAGAGAGAGAGAGAAAGAGAGATAGAGAGAGAAGATCGTTGCGATGCATATAAATATCAGCTGGAAAAGAGGATGAGAGAACGAAAGGGTGAGATGAAGGAAACTGGTAGGTAGGAAGGGTAAGGATTGTGGGGAGTGGATTGTGGGGTGTGGGTTGTAGCGATAGTGGAGTCGAACCGATCGAGATTTAGTCGCGCGGAGGATCGATTTCGGCGAGTCGATGGTGCGGCAGAATGCGAAGTAATATCCGTGTGTTGCTTTCGACGAGAGCTACGATCGTACGAGCCCGATACAACATGGTGGTAGAGAAAATTGACAGAACAAGAGAGAGGAGAATGGGGGAAAAAGAGAACAAAAAAAAAGGAAAAAATAAATAAATAGAAACTAGAACTAAAAAAAAAGAAGGGCTTTGAAATATAACATACCTCGCGTGATGAGTCAGGCAAAAGCATGAAAGAACAAGTAAAAAAAAGATAAATTGAAACTGGAGATGCATTAAAGCTTCGATATTGTTTCACAGGTCAACGCATCCGATCATGTTAGTGTAACACTAGTAGACGTGACAAGAAATCTAACCGGGATGTACAAGTGTGAAGTATCAGCTGGTAAACCCTCTTATCATACGCTGATCGAGAGAGCGAAAATGATGGTAGTAGGTAAGCATACATTTTCAAAAAAACTCATAATAACATTACTCAATGTATTTATGATTTATGGAAAAAACACAGTCCCTTTATGGAATATTCTATTCTCGATGACTTAATTATCTCTTCCTAAAGTTCCATCCCAAGCAACCAATTATCCTATTTGAAATTAAAATTATATTTCCATTAATTTACAACACGTATTATTGTTTATACTTAATTTTAATTAAATAATCCCACAGATTTTCTATCACGTATATGAAATTTAATAATAAACGTATTCAGTATATTGTAATAATAACACAAAGTTCTCAACAAAAATTATAATTTGTTGAAATTGTCATAGTAAAAAAACATTATACATACGAGTAGTCGGAGAAATGCAAGGTCTATACTACTCGCCACAATCATTTCCACGCGTTGGAGAATGAAAATATCCCAAGCCTCTTTTCATCCTCAGATTCGATACTTAAAGCACAGGAATTCGAATTCTAGAGAGTAGGGTGGACATAAAAAAGTGCAATAAAAAAAGATGCGACCGACGAAATGGAGCACGGAAAGAGGTGAGGAGAGAAGAAGAACGGGAAAGAGAGAGTGGGGGGACACAGAATCGATCGTTGGCCAGCAATAGTGACATTCCTTGCGTCCCGCTTTTCGCAAATAACGACGATACGTTTAACGAGAACTTTAGAGGCACATAACTCGCGGCACGGGATTTCCCTTTACGGTTCCCATTCCCGGAAACCGCTACGATTCTTTCTCTCCGTAGATTAAGGGATTCGATCTTCCCCTCTTATTCTATCTATCTCTCTCTCTCTCTCTTTCTTTCTTTCCCTTCCCCTCTTTCTCGATGGTCTACAGCAAGCCGAAAACGTGACGTCAGCGTATTCCGCGTTACATGAAAAAAGTTCAAAGTGTAATGTACGATCGCGAAAAGTTACGTGGTTTTAGTTCGAACGATCCTTCTCAAGACGATAAAATCACGAGCAGACGGTGGGGAAGGGGGAGAGTTAGGGTTGATTTCACATAGGAATGAGGAGAGAGATGGAGAGAAAGAGAGAGAGTTAGAAGTACACTTCCGGTAGGTCTTTGGCACACCGCCAGACGTCGAATTAATGCCAGAGAGCAGCAGTCGCATGTGTTAAACGACATAATTATTATGCCTTAGACGCCCCAAAAACGGATCCGACTATCGGCAGTGAGAAAGAGCGCGTAGCAGTAGGAGAAACGCTAAGAGCAAATTGCACCTCCGGTGCATCCCGTCCAGCCTCTGCCATTACGTGGTTGCTCAACGAAGATCCTGTAAGTATCTCTATTTCTCTCTTCACCATTACTACACATCGTTTATTTTTCTATTTTTATTTCTCCTTATTCTTTTTCTTTAATTATTCGTCAACCGTGTATTCGGTTTTATAAGAAATGTTGAATTATGCAACAAAGGTCTCACTCGTATATCTTTGTTTGTTTGTTTCTCACCTTTTCTTTGTCAGTAATTATTCACCCTACTCAATTATTCTACTATAATATTATTCTTATTATCTTATAATTAATTATTAACAGTAAAAACAATACAATATGTATTATATATAAGTATATACTCCAAAAACATTTCAAAAGAATGTACGATAATGATGCAATTTAATAAATAAATAGATATCGATCGAAACAAATTTAAACATATATCTGTTGCAATGAGCCTTTTTCCTGGGAAGATTAAAAAAAAGATCCGCTAGGAGGGGCAGCACCAGTGGGGGGTACATATGTTTTGAATTCTCTATTGACAACAACGTTAAACGTACGTCTTACTACTATTAGAATAAATAAATATTGTGATCAAAAAAATTTAAAAAAAAATTATCATGCCTACAAAACATTGTGCATTCGCTAATTGTACGTCTGATAGTCGGTACAAGCAGGATGGTGTAAAATTCACATATGTAACCCCCACTGGTACTGCCCCTCCTAGCGGATCTTTTTTTAATCTTCCCAGGAAAAAGGCTCATTCCAACAGAAAATAAATGTATTGCAACTCAGTTTTATATATCGATATACTGTTGAAAATGTTGTCGACTTGTTGTCGATCATTGAAAAGAACAGAAACTCAATGAGAAGTGGAAAGGGAGAAGAAGAAATGCGAGGATTTAAATTCATACGATTGTAAACACATAAACCGCTTTGGTCGTAGCAACGTAGCAATATGTTCCGACGTGTGCAGCTCGGATTGCGATTTAACGAAATAATTTGGTTGATTTAACAAATGCTACGGAATAACGATTTATTTGTATAGGGGTAGCGGGAGAGGATAGGGAGAGGTTGCATCGTAGCGGCCTTTGCACCTACCTACCCTTTCCTATTTTTCCACCACTTCTGCGCCATCTCCATCTCTATATTCCCACTTTCTGTGGACGTATCACGGTATACATATATGGGTAAATTTAATTCGTGTCGTAGCGAGAATTCGATTGATCTCGAACGAGAGCCTACGAAATATCGAATTACGATTCAGCTTGCTAATTAAAAAATGAAATATGAAACTAAGAAACTTTACAGTATGCGAGCTAAAAATAAATCCGATTTGAGGTTCATTCTTCTTCATTGTCTTCGTTCTCGTCGTCCTTATAATTATTATTATTATTATTATTATTATTATTATTATTATTATTATTATTATTATTATTATTATTATTATTATTATTATTATTATTATTATTATCCCGACAAGAGTTGAATAATTTTTTTTTTAACGCATTATAAGAAATTAGAATTAAAATATAAAAGAAAAGAATATACATAACCAAAAGAAGGAAAAAAAGGAGACAAAATACATAAAAAAAGAAAAAAATATTTGTGTTCAAACGTCGTATTGAAAATTTTCTACGGTGAAATTTATATTTACGTTATTTTTAATAATTATCGAGAAAAAAGAAAAAGACCGCCGAGACATTATGTTTGCAACAACGGAAGAAATGAAAAATCGTCGACACGGAAACGAAACGAACTTTGTTGCAACGACTGCAATACGGGATATTTCGCGCACTAACTGAAAATTCGCGTTTTCGTGTGAGCTCTGGCTCTATCTATCCCACCAAACCCTGATGACGTATAACAATAGCTTGTTCGCTCGAAAGCGCACGTCTGTACGAACTGCTTTCTATTTTTACATTTCTCGTTTTTGGAAGGAAGGTAAGGGAAAGAAAGAGAACAATTGTAATGGCAGATAGAAAGTTTCGAATCTTTTCTAACAGCCGTGACGCATTTCGGTCCGTTTACTTCATAAAAATAAAAAAAAAGACCTACTACTATCCTGTCATTTTTATTTCCTGATTTTGAATGTTTTTGATTGGCTCCCAAGCTCCAATAACATTGCTTCCTCTCATATTTACTTTTATTTTTCAAAAGATATAATAAAATGCGTTTATATAGGAAATCAGAAGATAAACTAAAAATCTTTCTATATAGAATAAATTAAATTTACAAAAACTTGTATGAATAAGTTTAAAGTTATTTAAACCTATAATTTCTTATTAAAAATACTTTTATTTGAAAATTTTAAATACATGAATATATTGAATTGCTAGAGAAGTTCTTGCCGATTAATATTTTTTTTTATGATATGATACTATTGAAAAGTAAGAAAGAAAAACAAAAGAAGAAAAAAAAGAAGTGTAACAAGCGATACTAATTAAGATTAGATAGTGAGAAATAGATTCATTCGAGTGAACCACGATAACGGTCTTCCGGAATAAATCGAACGATCGAAGCTGATATGAAGTTTCCGCTTCCATGAAACTTCAAGTGGTAGGAGAAAAGGTCATGAAAGTGCAGAAGGCCTATCAACCGGTGGTTAACTCGCGTAAAGTGCAGGAGTCGCGTGGACCATAACGATGGCCTGGTGTAACCGGTCACTGGGTTAGAAAATCGCTCCCATCGATTGTCCAATGGCTACTTGCACTCTTCCACCACATCCCGAGTTAATACCTACGCTAGTATATACATATATATCTACCTACCTATCTACGTTTTGTACTTATATACTTTTGGCTACACTACTCCTTCGGTTATGTATACATCTGTGTGTATGTATTTTTCTTGTATTGGTAGTCTTAGATATATATGATAAGACATCCTAGTATTTTTAGTATATATATGTATAGGTATACTTGATCTTATGCCAAGAGGATCGAACCGCGCCTTCCAATTTTGAATCAACTTTTCTTTCATATTTTCTCACCGCCAATTTTTCCGTTTAGCTTCACGTGACTTTATCGGAAAGCTTTTTTTCATGGATCCAAAACACATCGATAGGAATATTTTTAACCAAGGAAGATCTCTCTCTCTCTCTCTCTCTCTTTCTATCTCTGTCTCTTTCTTTCTCTCTCTTTGTGTACTATTGGTTTTGTTAAAAAACAAAATCTATGATCTCTTCATTCATCAAATATTTCCTCTCAATTTTAGCTTTTTTCTGTAACTACATATTTGATTAACTCAACTCGTGTACATATTAATAAAATAGAAAATGTATATAAAAATTCACCAAATTGATTTTTCTCTCTCAACAAATACACTGTATATAATGAATTCGAAACACGATCACAGAAAAAATGTTTTTGTTGATTCTTTAAATTAGGTTCGATCGTTAGGAAATGAAAGTAGAAGAGAAATACGTTGAAATTCTAACCCTGTGTCGCGCTCGTGGTTTCTTGGGATTCGTGGTACAATATTCAAGAATGGTATATTCAAGGTGGCGGCACGCGTCGACTGCTTTATGGAAATATGTGTACATGCGTATCTACATATATCGGAAAATAAGCTCAAGGTAGAAAAGGGTATAGAAAGTATGAGGCTTTGTGACTTTATGAGCATCTTTTCACATTTACGTGAGTCGAGTACGAAATAAGAAAAAGCAGAGGAGAGAATTCAAGAACAATCGAAAAGCTAGATCGATATTTTCATGAGTTTATCTATGATACTCTTATGTCAGTATAGACTCTCCTTCAAACGAGAAAGCAACAACGGCTTTCTTGCAAAGAAATCGAACGACACTCGATGTTTCATTTAAAAGACACTTATCGCTTTCGTGATCGCTCAAGAATCGAATTTAAAATAGGAGTTACATTTTATCGCGAGAAAATATGATAAGAGTCTGTTTCTATCTTTTTTCCTTTTTTTGTTATTTATTTTTTCCATTCTTTATCAGTTACGTAAATCTACTTTTTTTTTTTTGAAAGTAATAACATTAAAAGGTTGCCATTCTAGACTGAAATTCAAATTTTTCGAATTTAATTTATATGGATAGTTTTATAAATAGAAAAACGTATTTATTTTTTTTATATCGATAACGTAGAAAAATTTTAAGATCTTTGAACGAAATAATACTAAAATATGTTGGACATAAATTTACATTTTCCAATTTATTTTGAATTAAAATGTAATTTTCTAAAAGAAAAAAAGAAGATAAGTATTTTTTCTTATATTAAAAAAGTGTATCTTTAATTGAAAAATAATTTAACATGAACGCTATATATTCTTAAATCAAAATAAATACGAAATATGGATTCACGAAAATCACATTTGCTGTGTGTACATCTCACTGTTTCCTAATAGCTACTGAAAAGAAAATTCACGTAAACCGTTTTTCTTTTGATATGTAATAACACTGATTGGAAAAACAAATTCGTGTCTTTTACGTGGCTCCAATTACATTACCTTCTTTTCGATCGGTACTAACATTTTCCATATTGCTTCTCAAAGAGAAAGTTATTTCCACTTTTTGATTTTCCTATCGATAATCTCTTATACGCATATAAAGCACAGCTTAAAAGAAAAAGCAATAACAAAATAAATTTACTAATACCTTCTTAAGTATACCTGTGTATTCCGTTAATTGCAATTGCAAATATTTATGCTAACCGGGTTTCCCCGATGACGATGATATTTTAAATATATGAATATACATGTAAAAATATAGATAAGCAAGAACATGTAAATAAACAAAAATATTTAAAAAGTGAATAAAATGAAAATTAAAAGTGTCGATCGATTAAATAAACTTTATGCATTATGCGAATCAACGAGAATTTTGTAAGATCTTTTTGAAGTGAAAACTTCTTTAGAATAGGGAGTGATTCAAAAAAAAATGAACGGTTGGCGGCTAGGCAACGGAGCGGTGGGCAGCTAGGCAACGGAGCGGCGTGCGGCTATGCAACGGTCACAATATTTAGTAATAAGAGAAATAGAGACAAACATATAGGATTGAGCCTGCGAGAGAATGAGACAGAATATAGCTATATAGTTTTTCCTATTCTCGGTCTCCTCTTTATGCTCTGCTTCGTAGTTATCGCTCCTGCTTGATATTGTATATGTGTGTGTTTGTGTGCAACTGCATACTACGAAGCGTGGACACATATTATTTCGATACTCAAAATGTTTGTAGGTAGGAGTGATAGAAGTGTAGAAGAATAAACAGAGATAAGCACGTAGGTATGCGACAAAAGAATAAGGTCCAAACGAACTAACGGTCAAAATAAAGAAAGAAGGTGTAAAGTCTGTCTTTGTAAGTTATATAAGTGTTAAGTCTGTGTGAGCTGGAAGGTATATTTATACGTGTCATTTCTTTTCTATTTTTCTATTCTATTTTTCTATTTTTCTATTTCTATTTAAAAATGTTTCTATTTTATAGAAAAATTTATATTAAATTCTTTATTTTGCAAATATTATCATTAATAACTATGAAATATATAGAATATAATAATTGTATTGTCTAAAATATGTTTAAAAAAGAAGGATTACTAGATACATCAGAGAAAAAGAATTAGAGAACACTGTAGGATACATTAGGAGCAGCTGACAAATTCCACTCAAAAGCAAGTAAATTACTGTCACATTTTTATTTTGCTTCTTTATAAAATATATTTGATTCATAAAGACACAATATGTCTATTAAATTTGATTTTTATATGTTTTTATAAAAAATATCCAAAGACATGTACTGACCCATGCATATAAGAAAAWTATWTTATTAATTGTYATATTTGCGTATTTAAGAAACTTATACTAATTTTTCAATAAAATAARAACATTTTTAAGATGTTGARCGCCCAGCGTGAATCGTRGGGCTTACCAYGGGACTGAAATTTGAGACTCGTAGTGTACATAGTTCGATAAGCTKAGAAAGCGATACRATTCAAGGCATTTTTWAAATTTTTCATTGTTCAGATCTTTATTTAGACGAGAGTACTTAGAAAGATAAGTTTGTGGTCCAAAGAATAAAGACGATTTATATGTTWTAAATAATAAGGGTCTCGAAGTGTGGCAGGCTATAGAGTTGAAAAAATATTTCTAGAGAATATCTTTATTAGATCTCTCATTGCATTTTACCAGAACCTTTGTTCAGTCCAGCAGTATTTTCCATATGTTTTTCGTAACGTCTTTATTTCGTCTATCCTAAAATGTTTGTTATACAGCGCAAGAATGTAGATAAAAACGGGAAATTGAAAACCATACTAACAAAAAAAATTTTATACCTGAGTTTCAAAAAAAGTATTATTTATATTTACTTAATTTCTGACGAATTATATTTCCTTTGATAAACATCCTACGATTTTGGTGTCTATTTATAACTATCGCATTCAGCATTCCATTTTTATTGCTTGAATTTGGAAAAGTGTACTTTTTATCAGCTATTCCACCCAGAGACCATACCGGTGACCTTTATTGTATATGGTATTAATATTATAATAAATAAATCCTACAATTAGCTTACTCTTGAAACTGTGCATTCGTCTCATTCTCTCGAAACTTAGATTTTTGAAGGTTTCACTTCTAACATGTGTGATCTGCACACATGTTTTTTTTTATTATCTTATTATTATTTGATAATAGTTGCTTTTCTTAAGAATTAAACGATTAAAAATCGGAATTTCGTATAAAATAGAAAAGAAGTAAAATAGAATAGAATCGTAAGTGCTTATAGTTAGTTCCTCGTATTACTAATTAATTATCATTGTATCTTGCACTACTTTTCACGTCTTACTTCTTAACATAATAATACACAAAGCGTACTCTTCTCTAATCTTTCAAACAAAATATATATATATATATATATATATATATATATATACATTTAAATATCAACAACTTGGCCTACGAATACATTACAAGAATGAAGGATTACCAGAGATACACTGAAAATACATTGAAGGAAGGGTAAAATACATGTCAGAGAATAAATGAAGATATGCGCACATACAGTCTCATGTAGAACAAGTCACAACGTGCGTGTATCCCTTTCCCTCTGTTAGTTTCTCTCTCTCTCTCTTTTTCTCTTTCTTCCGCTCTTATTCTTTTGCCGTGCACGTGATTGCGAACGATGAGAAAAAAAAAGGATGAAAAAGAGAGAGAAAGACAGATGGATTATGCAGAAGGGCGGACAGCATCAGTTGCAGAGATGGCGGCAACAGCAGTTTCGTTCCTTGCATTTTATGAACCCAGCTAGTGGTAGTTCGACGTCATCATCGGACACGATACAACATCTCGTGCGTTACTCGAAGCAATAACGCCGAGAGAAAAGAAGCTAGAGAGAGAAAAAGGAACAAAAAAAAGAGAGAGAGAAAGAGAGTGTTTCCTCTCCGTCTCTCTGTCTTTCTTCAACTTTTAAGCTCTCATCCGACATCTTCACTCTTTATTACTTTCCCTGAAAATGTGATCCCTGTCAGTTCTTCTTACTCTCTCTCTTTCTCTTTTATCTTCCAGAACCGAGAATTTGTGTAAATATATCTAGAGAGAAATTATATCTCAAGCGAGGAAATGAATCGAAATATCATTTGGATTTTATGCAAAAATATTTCATATGATCGAAAATATTTCATATCTTTTAAAAATAAAAAGTAAAATAATGATAAATGAAATATATGACAAAACGATATATCTCCTTTTGATATGATCTTTTTTCAATAATTTTCAATTAAAATAACTATGTATCGAAATAAATGCATTATAATACGATTTAGGTCACTAATAATAATAATAATAATAATAATAATAATAATAATAATAATAATAATAATAATAATACGATATTTCCGTTCATTGACACTGCCATTTTGTTTCGAAAGGTTTCAGTAGTATTTCATCATAAGTAATTTCGATGATAAATATTAAAGAAAAAGTAGGAAATTATGCGTGTCTGTGTTTGTATTACCGCGTTATCTTTTTTCTCCTTTTCTAATAGCTCGCAATGTAACTGATGTAAGTTTGGTGCGTGCCAAATGGCGGAATACGATTTTTTCTTAGTCTTTTTCTTTCTCTCTCTATCTCTTTTTCCCTCATTCTTTCTATCTGGTATCGTAACGCGATGAGATGACGTTTTATAGAGAAGCCTTTTCCATGCCTCTATGTACATTTCTGCCTACACTCTACTGAAATACGCAACGTAAACGTGGAACGAAAGAAAAAGAGAACGCGTAGAAGAGAGAGAGAAAGAGAAATAAAGAGAGATATGAGATAGGGTGGTGATGGTTTTTACGAAAAGAGGATATGCAACACGATGGCACGAGCTTTATGCATTATACTTTATGGATGCGTCCTCTGGTCTCGCATCATCGCGAAGTCTACGGACTTGATGCATAGTCTCGTTTGTTCCCCGAAGTAATAACGCCAAGAGATACTCGCCTATCATCTTCTTTTTTCCTAGTATTCCTTTGGCCTTTCTTTCTTACTTCTCGAAGAAAATGGGAGTCGATCTCGCGACGATGTTTCATAATAAAAGTGCACGAAATTCAAATCTCTTTTTTTTTATTTCCAATGCTTCCTACCCTCACGTACCCCAACATGTTTTTCTTCTTCCTTTTTTTGTTCTCGATTTAAAAACAATGTGTAATATTATTTTTTTTAAACCGAATTTAATCAATTACATATATTTATCATTACATGTCATTAAATTACTTGCGTTTGTTTGTGTGTGTAATTATATTCGCAGATAACGAGCAACAATTCACAATTTGGAATACGACCGTATTCGATTCATCTAGAGGACGACACCTTTAAGACGAGATCAAATATAGAATTTAAAATCACCAATGACATGTTTCGAGACGGCCGGCTTCGCTTAAGCTGTATAGCATTCATTTCTGACGTATACCGAAAATCTGCGGACATGGAAATAGCTGTCGACGAACCTCTTATTGCCCCTATTACCGGGGATGCATCTCCGCACAGTCACAGTAAGTCACAATTTTATTCCTCATTATCTCACTATTCCTAACAATGAAATTGAAACGCTACTCAAATTCCATAAATTTATATGAAAATTTTTATTTTCTATAATAAGAGAAGAGAGAAAGAGAGAATATGAAATTTCACGTAAGTACACGTAGATTGTATATATAGAAAAACGGTTCAATTTTCTTGCGTAAACCGCACGATGAGTTTAATAAAATTTACTTCGAGCCACGGTATCGAGACAACTCAACCAAAGCCGTAAGTTAACCGTGCTTCGTAATCAACGCAAGAGGAACTACCGTTAACTACATCTCGTAGGTAATTCAAACTGTAAATTGGTATAGTGAGTGGTAACGGAAATAGTATAGGAAATCGTACAATGTAACGTACGTAGTTCGATGTACCTCCTTAAACTATAATTACTCTTTCCGCCCCTATGAATTCAACGACAACGCGACAAACTAAGCACATTTCTCGCTCATGTACGGATAAGCGATCGTATTACATCAGAGGTGGTGCACAAATTTCAACGTTATAATAGATACACGCATCTTCTCGTGCTTGCCTATCAGTTCGTTATCCACGCTTCAAGAATTTCAACGAACAACGTTAGTTACTTTTATTTCTGCTATATCCTATCGATATTTACTGATCCTTCCAATTTTGAGTTGATTGAAAAACACATTGTTATATGCGAACGTAATATTCGATATATTTTAATTTGTTAATGATTTACAAATATTATTTACGTACACAATACATTGAACTGGAAAACGATAAAATTTCTTTTTCATTCTAATTAAATTGCTTCTAACATTATCATTATGTTTACACCTTTAATAAGAAGACTCAAAGATTGATTAATCAATTATATTAGGTATAGAAATTAATATTAAAACAAATATGAGTTGCCATTTTGCTTACTAAATAATAGTTTTGGTTTTGACTAGTAGTCAAATGTTTCATAACTATAAATGTTGATACTTAAAACTTCTAAGATGGAGATCGATTATTTACATTCAAATCAAAATTATAAATGTACCATTCAATATCAACGTACCAAATTTCTATACCTAATAAAACTAATAGTTATTAGAAGACTCTCAATATATTCGTAAACGATATCGTTCTTTAAAATTATTATTATAATTATACTCTCTCTCTCTCTCTCTCTCTCTCTCTCTCTTTCTCTTGATAAGTGGACTCGGAAGTTGATTAGTCAGTTATAACTAACAGTTATTAGAAAAGTCAATATATTCGTCAATGATCTCTCAAAATAGGCGTGTTCCGTACTTGGTAAAGACTAACCGGCGACAATAAAATTATGGCGCCAAGCAGGACCGTAAATGTATCGGGTCGAGTACCATCTTTCACGTGAATCACGCCACCCCGTGACAGTTATGTGACTCTCTTGGCGGTATCAAGCTCTCGCCAAGAAAGCATAGGGGAGAGGACGACGCGATTGTTCCGGCTGGGAAAGCAAAGCCGTTATGTCTGTTGCAGAAAATGGGATCGTCTCCAACGCCGCTATCTAAATTATTATCCGCGATTCCTCTTTCTATCTTTCTATCTTTCAGGCTCGCACTCTATTCATCCCCCTACCACGTTTTTCTCCCTTTCTCTCTTCTTCTTCTTCTTCATCTCGAATCGCTCGCTTTTAATATGCGTCTCGTTACCACCGTGCGTTTTCGCACACTATTATAAACAGATGCTGCACCCAACGGCTAAAAAAAAAGGTGTATCGCGAATTCTGTTTGCTCGTTGCTCCTATTGTTTGTTTGATAATATTATCTTTGCATCTTTGCTCATTAAAATAAAAATATTTTGAAAAAAGATTATGCATATGTATATATATATATATATATATATGTTTGTTGAGTATACTATATTATACGTTGTATGCATGAATATAATAAATAAATATTTATTTAGAGAAAATAATAATTGTTTTAAACGAGTATATAAATTAATAACTTAAAACGTAGAGAGATGATCTGGTATGTTCCTCTTTAAAATCGTTGAGTCGTTCGAAGTACCATCCATCTCATTCCCTGACTGTCTCGAAGCGCCATTAATCAATAGGGAATTTAGCAATTAAAGCTCTAGTTTTATTAACGTCCCACTTCGAACCCAATTCTGTGCGGTTCTTCTCAACAAAGATAGTCATGACAAAAAAGAAAAAGGAGAGAAAGAGAGACAGACAGACAGACAGACAGACAGATAGAAAACGAATTACAATATTTCATTTAATTTTGATACAATAATTCCAATAAAATAATTTTTCATATAACACAAAAGTTAATTAATATGAACGATAGAAATTCTTATATTTAAAAAAAGCTCACGTAAACTTCGTTCTTCCAGATTTTGTTGATATATTTTTTTACATTTCCACTTTTCTTTCTGCTCTAGATTGTTTGTTCTAAAATTTTATTCTCACCTATACTCGATCTCATTCTATTCTTTAGTTAACAAGCAACCCTTCAATTTTCGTTCTCCCAATCAAAAGATTATATATAACAGTAGGTACCGTCTTTAGACGAGAAAATACCTCGATATATAAAAAACTCAGAAAAAAACGAATTATTGTTAGAGAAAGTGACCTACTTAAAGGTTTACAGAGGTAAAAGCCATGCGTTTCGTGGCAGCCTGAACCCATTTAACACTTTCGGTCGCGAGTACTAGATTTTCACGCTATACCTACCCGGCATTACTACCAATATGGCAATTTTTTAGCACTCTCGCGATCGGATGCTGTTACGTATAAAAGTACGCCAGAATATGACTGAAAATTTGAGATATTTGTTCGTGTTGAATGAGAAGTTCGTAGATGGACATTTTTTTGAAAATTTTCAAACGGTTACACTTTCGTATCCAGAAAAAAAGAGAAAGAGAGAAAATTTTGGTTTTCCATGACATACCTTTTTTAAAACCAATCAAAGTATACCTTAAATATTTTTCATATCATTAAAAATAAAGAAAAAAATATTTAGTTAACCTCCTTCAGTTGGGAACACTCTTTAAAACCTTTGATGAGAAAAGATAAAATAATCGAATTTTTTTTCTAAAAAGTTTTTTAGGATTTTACATTTTCCTCTTCTCTTTCTTTATCTTTCCTTTTCTTGATAGACAATTAGTGGACGAGTTTTCGATGAGAGACGAGAAACGTTACACGTTTTCGGTACGTTTCAAGGTGGCGATAAAAAAAAATAAAAAAGAAAATAGAATATAGAAAAAGAAAAGGAAAAGTGACGATGAAAGCGTTCCCAGTGAGGTAGAAACTTTGGCATCGAGCCGAACGTACTTTAGAAGTGCGAACGAGAACACGCCGGACGATTCATAGAAAACAACGCTTTTCCCCATTCTTTTTTCCACTTCAATCGATACGAAATTTATATTGTAAAGAAATAGAAAGAAAGAGAAAGATTTCTCTGATGATACGTACATCTTCAGTTTCAAAATACTAACTTATCCAGTTTTCATTTTTAATTTCATTTAATTTCCTCAATAGAAATCTATTTCTGACACGTTTATCGAGTTTGTTCGAACATCTTATGAATTGTATGATACTGTGTGATTCATTCTGCTTAGTAAGATCTTTTGGTTTAGTTCCCCGCGTTTTTCAGATTCTTCGACAAAATTACGAAAAAGAAAAAAAAGGAGGGAGTAAAGAATATCCGTTAGTAAAAGTGATTTATGTTTAGACCATTATGCGATATCGAAGATTTCATGACCGGAAAGTCGCTATTCGAAGTTCTCGATCTGTCAGAAGCACCAACGATTCAACTGTAACTGCCTAAAAACATCCATGCTTCCTATTGCTCTGGTTAAGAGTCTTTCTCCCTATTTCCCAACATCGATGACGATGGTATTGCCTATTCGATTGCCAATAACATTACTCCGCAGTAAAAGCAACGTAAACGTACTGTTAAAGGAAACCCCTTCTTAGCTTCCCCTTAAGCTTCTACTGTCTGCTCTTTCTATCTATTTGACTATCTATTTATTTATCCATCTGTCTAGTTGCGTTTCTAACATTTATTGTCCCTTCTCTCTTTCTTTCAATCAAAAACTTTTACCTTAATAAAATTACACAGTTTCATTGATTTTCTCATTCTTTCAAAACAAAAAATCAAATAGATAAATATACCTTTGTATATATACTTCACGTGTATAAAATATAGATAAAAATAAATCTTGAAAGTAACGTTACGATGCTGTCGATAACAAGTTTCCTATATGTTATTGATTCTTTTTTTTTATTGTAAAACAAGTGAAAAATAAGATAACGAGAAAAATTTTTTATTATGCTCGTCAAAATAGCTTTTGTTCTCTCGTTATTCTTTATATATTCTAGGACAACTAAAAGAAAAAGAGAGAATAAATGGTAGAAACGAGTAATCTCCTACAAGAGAAGATGACCGAAAGGGAAATGAAAATATGGAAATTTATTTGCACTCTCATACCGCGCACTGAAAGTGTACGCTAATGCGAGACACTTCAACGAGCATTTCTGTTGTTGGTTAAGCTTTTCCCTTTACCAACCACTACTCATCCTACCATCTCCAACCCAAAAGTTCGAGAGACAACGAACAACTCGTGTAACTGACGACTACTCGGAAAACTAATTAGTAAATAGTAATACAGTCAAATATTGAAAAATAATATAACCGAAATATTCGCTCGGTGTCTACCCGTATCGATTGGTCAGAATTCAAAAGAAAATCTATTTGATTTTGCGATAGCTGGAATAATCCAATAAAAATAAAAATAACGCAGAGGCCAAGCCAAAACAAAAACAAAAAATAAAAAAAAATAAAAAAATACAATAATATATGCTGAATTTAAAAGAACAACTAGGGAGAAAGAAACTATTCGAAGATATCAAAATCGCTATCTCGATCGGTTTTATTCCGGAGGAAGGAAAAAAAAAGGGTCTCGAGATCGAGAGAAGGAGAGAGAGAGAGAGAGAGAGAGAGAGACGCATGTGACTTGATATCGAATCACGAGCTCGAAATCGATTTTATTCGTTTGCCCTCGATATCGAACAGTTTTAATACAGTTCGTTTCGTTCAAGATCCTACGCGTGGGTATGTATGTATATATTATATATGTATATATATATATGCTGCACTATCGAACGAATCTCGAGGATAACCTCACTCCTCCTATGCACGACGATGCCGCCAATCACGTCGCGAGATCGGCCCTTTGTCTTATTCTAACGTGTATTCAAATGCAAATTCGTTCTGACCCAATTCCATCGACTGAGAATTGCATCTCTCATAGTGGCATACTATATTGTACGAGCAGATAGTCCCACGTAATATTTAGGCGTCCACACACGTGCTCATACGTGTGAACATATATGTATATATATTTACATTTACTCAAGTTTGATATATTGCTGCTTTGTTAACGAGCTAATACCTTTGCATATATGCGCTGTAGAGTTTCGTTCTTTGAAAGAAATCTACTGTGAAGTATAAACTTCCTTATATTTTCTGCATTGAATCGTATTCACAAAATCGCCACTGACGTATGAATTGCTGTCTCTCTATCTGTCAGCCTGTCTGTTTATCTCTCTATCTCTCTCTCTCTCTCTTTCTCTCTCTCTTTCTCTCTCTGCTATGGTTCTCTGCAAAATTTTCCATGAAACGACACGAAGAACGGTACGCGGTTAGAGTGCGGTTAGATCGTGGTTAAACCGCACAGCCTTGTCAATCAAAACGAGACGATGTAAACCGCAAAATGAATCGAATAAGCTGTAAATTTGATTGAAAGGGAGGAAAACGTCATGTATGAAATCTCGTGACTCGTCCTGGAAATCGTGACTCGCATTTATTCATCTATTTGCTAAACTTATTTTTTACAAATTAAAGAAAACAAACGTAGTGATGAATATATAATATATCTGACTCGACAAAAAAAAAATAAAAGACAAAAGAAAAAGAAAAAGACGACAACATCAAAATAAAAAGAAAAAGAATACTTATGGGTACATAGTATAAAAAGTTTTTTAATATAAATTTCACAAATGTATACACACGTGTGTGTGTATATATATATGCATACGCAGGGATTGAATAGACGTACAAAAGGTTAACGAACATAATCAACGAAGAATCCCGCGCATGCGCTCGATTCAAAAGCGTTATACTGAGCCATTAAAAACAAGCTTTATACAGCGAATCGGATTTATTCGATTCACTTGGCATGAGTAATAAATATTTTGAAAAAAAAAACTTGTACAAAGCTGAAAAAACCAATTACATTGTACAGACGACGACGACRACGACAACGGTGCTGCTATCAAAATTGATATAAAAACAGTGATAAGGGGGGTTAGAGGAAAAATGAGAGAGATAGAGATAGATAGATAAAGAAAAAGAGGATAGGCTGGGTAGCGTTGATGAACGTGAATTCTCTGCTCATCCCCATCTCTCTCATTCTCTCTCTCTCCTACCCCGTACCTCTCACGGCTTTGTCCCACTCTAACTCTCCTTGTATCCTTCGAACGAGAAGAGATACGCGTCCACCTGAGTGACGATCCATCCATCGTCGAGCGTGTTATACTCTGTTATCCTCGGTGTCGAATCTGTTTTGACAGGAAACACGAGCATGCTTCCGGATTCAAAGAGAAAGGGAGAAGAGAAAGAGACAACTAGAGAATGGGAGAGAGTGAAAAATAGACAGAGAGAGAGAGAGAAAGAAAGATAGAGAGATAGATAGATAGATAGATAGATAGATAGATAGATAGATAGATAGATAGATAGAAAGAGAGAGATAGAAAGAAAGAGAGATAAAGAGCAAGAGAAAGAGAGAGAGAGAGAGAGAGAATGGTTCAGTGCTGGAAGAAACGAGGGTATACGAGCGGATATTTCGAACCTCGCAAACCGACGTTTTCGATTCGATTCGGGCTGACAAATAATTGGCTATTCGCCAAATATCGACGCAGCTTATACATTCTCTTTCTCTCTTTCTCTTTCTCTCTTTCTCTTTCTCTCTCTCTCTCTCTCTCTCTCTCTCTCTTTCTATTCCCGAGATGATAGTTTGATTCGACGTTTTACAACGCGACGTTTATACGGGCCAAACGGAGAAAAATTTTCTGCTAACTTTAAGCTTAACCTACGTTCTTTTTTTCATTTTGTTCATCAAATTCACACTACGTGGAAAAGAGGGAAAGAGGAAGAGAGAAACAGAGAAAACAAAAACTATCCTTATTCTCATTTTGTTCGAACTTTTTTCCATCCTCTGTCTTTCGATCCATGATTTCTTCTTTTCAAGGTTTTCTAAGATGTCCTTCACGTATCTTTCTCTCTCTCTCTTTCTCTCTTGGAATTCTTCAACGAATTCCTTAACGCTTGTCACGAGTTAAACGAGGTAAATGTAATGCACAAAATGCTTGCTTTCGGCGTTAGTTTATGTATTCGCGTGACGATTTTTCCTAATAAACATACTAACGAGATTGATGTTGTTCACGAACTACCAAACGTTTTTTCTTCTTCTTACTTTACCACAATATCTTTTATGAATCGTCGAAATAGATAAACGTGAGTTTGTTAGTTGGTGACTCGAAAGATTCATTGTCAGATGGTGCTTTGTTGGTTGCATGTTGCAACGCTTCTTTTAACGAATAGAATTAGTAGTGCTCCAACCGAAGGAAGTATAAACTATAGTCGAAACTCTGAAACGAAGGTAAAACAAAAGAGGCAAGCGGTAGATAGGGTGGTAGAAAGAGAGCGGTAGATAGGTAGGTAGGGAGAGAGGAAGGGAGAAAGGGGAGATAGGTGCAGCGAGTAGGGGGTGGAAGAAAAGCAATCTAAACTTTTTCGGCATGGCCTGGCAAGAATTAAGGCAGAATATAAAGAAAAACGAGAATCGTTATTCAACTCTACGGCCAAACGTTTATTCATCGCGAGGGAATCGATGCGCCAAAGTCGTTAGCAATATACTGGTGCGTTTTACCGAAACCAAAGCGAGAAGAGAGAAAATAAAATAAAATATAGAACTTTCTCGATACTGAATGATACTTCTCTCTTTAAAAAAATTCAACGGGAAAGTTATCAAACAGGTTAACGAAATATGTCCTCATTTTATATTCTCAACGGAAATAATAATTATCTTATCAAGTAATAGGTTAATTAGTAACGATCGCCTGAAAAAATGATTATATTCTATTTTATATTATCATCGTCATTATTGTTCTATAATTTGTATATAATTATGATATTATTGTGTTATTATTATTGATAATATTATTTTTATTATTATCATCTTTATTCTTCAATTACTTTATAGAAAGTCTACTTACTCGATACTAATGTGGTAGTTGATATTAACAGAATTTATCAAACACTTGTACACTTTTAACGTTACCATATATTTTACATTTACAGAAAGTAAATTATATAATACGGGTTAACAAGGTAAATGTTTATGTTGAACTAAAGCTTTTACCTTTTCTCCGTTATAAGAAATATTTACAAATATCTACTTATGGTTCGTCTTACAAACGACGTGATCTAGACTGTTTATCCGTATACATATTTATCTAATTTAAAAATTATAAGATATATTTAAACATGTTTGATTTCGTAAATGGAACTTTATATTCTAAACTTTATTAAAATGTTATTTAACGTTTGTTTGATAAAATTGAATAGAGTAAAAAAAAAACGAGAAAAAAAAAGAAAGAGTAAGTTTCGAATAATAATAAAATCCGATATAAAATGCATGACAACGTTTGCCTCTCCTATATAAAAACAGTTATGAAAGATATTAAATGAAAATTCGATAAGAAATTTCCCGTAATATTAGATAGCAATCTCTAAACAATCATTATCACTAGGCAGCTAGGAGAGTTGAAGATATGGATTCCTGGGAGTTTCACGAAAGATCTCTGAATTCTCTAGAAGTTTACCAAGATCTTAAAGGGAAGGCAGATAGCACGAATAGAATAGGCGAGTTCGATCACGGCACGCGACGATTACTCCAAGTGTATATCGAAGATTTTGCGAGGAGAACGTGGCACGTAAGAGAAAGGCGAGCGAACTCATAAAACGTTGCTCGTAAAAACGAAGGCATTTTTGCTTCAAGAAAGCGTGCTCACGAATTTCGAAAAAGGTTACGCCGGAATTGAAGGGCAAATAATCGCAAGAAAAGAAGTAAAAAGAAAGAAAGAGAAAAAGAAACTAACAATCAAGTTTCCTAATCGAATCGTGGAACGACAATACCCTGTTGAAGATTGTTACGTCGTTCGCAGAACACATCGTAGGACGTTTGAAATCTCTCGTCTTATTCCTTTAGACATTTCTTGTTCATTTATAATAACTCGGAGAAATTTCTCCTTCTCTAGCTTCTTCCTTTCCTCCACCTCATTTTCTATACTTCTTATTCTCCTCTTCTTCTTTCTCTTTTTCTCAAGTTCAGGAGTTTCTGGCAGTTCTCCAGACTGCCGTCGATATGAGTGAACAGGAAGATCGTTAAAAATTGTAAGGAGATACTCATAGGAAACACACAAATTGGAATAGTTCCGTACTCTTCTATCCTTTAACCGCGCCTATTTCAACGGGATAACAAAGACAAGATAAGATCTGAACAACGAATGGAAAAGAAAAATGAAAGAGAAAGCGACAAACGAATGAACGAATGAACGAGTGAACGTCGTCTTATTCGCGGTTATTCTCTCGTGTAATAACAGGCAAACGTAGAAACGATTTCACAGGTAATCCATGAAAACCCACGGAATGGCAATTATCGCTGTTTGCGTTTTCTTGTCCTCATATTTCATCGTGATCCATAACTCAATACATGGTTCCGGATCATCGATCAAGAAATTACATTTAATCATTGTAATCTCGACCGTTCGGGGATTTAAAAACACATATTCTCATATATCGTTCAATACATATACTATGAACCCTTACATCAATGAAAGTTTTTATTCGTTTCTATTATTAACCTAGATCGATTATAACCAATTCTTTGGCGTTTGATCTTTTCACAATTCTTCACAATTGTTTTTTCATTTTTTACGCGGAAATATATTATATACATACAAATTATTTATAATATATTCTTACGAATAAACACATATACGTTCATTAATAACTCGAGTGTTAACTTCGTGATAGACTTCTTTTCTTTGTTCTTTTTTTTTTATTACGAATAATATAACGTTGAATATAAGAACGACAACGTGAGGTTTATTAAACGAGCGCGCGAACTTGCAACCATCGAAACAAAAAGTTTGGCCGGGGATTGATAAAGATTCTCTTGTAGATTTATCACTGACGCGAGTTAGCCCCCGGGACGAACGAAGACGAATGCGTCCGGACAATAAATGACTGCTACTCCTCGGTAATAACGAGTGCACGCGCTGGAAAGAATTATCGCTTGATCCAGTCCATTGTCCTGCGCATAGAACCCCTCAACGATATTTTACGTTAGCGCGCTAATAAAAATCCAACGCGCTACGAACCCCGAACCATATCTCCCTTCCATCCTCCTCCTCCTCTTCACCGTTTTATCTATCCTCCTCTACCCATTCTACGTCGATACGATTGATTTTTATTTTGTAAACAATTGAACTCTCTCCCGAGCTATCTGTAAACGTCAAATTTCTCAAAATAGATTTCCTTTATTTCGAAACTCTTCAAAATACTAAAAGAAAAAGAGAAATAAAGAAAAGTATTGGTAAGGAAAAAAATATTAAAAATATCAAAAGAAGTATTAAAGGCTTCTTTTTCTCTTTTTTTCTTCTCTTCCTAACGATGAATCGAACAAGCCTTAATTTTGCGATAGGTAGAAGAATAGAAAAAAAGGAAAAAAGTATAGAAACTCGAGTTAATAGCTCCAACTCATCGATCGAGTATATTCCCAACGAAGCATTTTATACTCGAATATATATATATATGTATCGAAAAGAAATACATAAAAGTCCAGTGTGCTTATTCGTGTATTTTGAATCACTTCTCGCTCGAAAGCCCGAGAAGGATGACACCACAAAGTCGATTTTCAGAGCTCTTTTTTATTTCTCGCGTTGAAAATATCGTGGAAAAAGTTTATTAGACCAATAGATACGGATGATAAAAAAATTTCCTGCCGATTTATCGAATTCAACGAGGAAAAATAGAAAAAGATAGAAAAAAGAATTAAAAAAAATACTCGTCTCCTTGATGTTATATAAAACGATCGAATGTACCCTCGCAATTGGCACGTCTAACTGACTTTACTTACTTACAGTGCTGTATTATGATCGTATCAAAACACACGCAAGAAAAAAAAGAAATACTCCAAGATCTTTCAAGATCAAACGTGAGATAACTAAATCGAACTCCTTTAACTTCAACTCTTGGTACTTCGATTTCGATAGAACTCGAAGAGAAAGAGAGAGAGAGAGAGAGAGAGAGAGAGAGAAAGAGAGAGGTAAAGCAAACATAAGAGGAGCATTTGAAATCCTTCGAAAAATATTCTATGGTAAAAAGATAAACATAGTAAATCGACTATTCAAATCGAATAAGAGTTATCTTACACCGAAAATATATAATATTAGAAAGAATTTAAAATTCAAAGTGTTATAATATAACCTAAGCTTAGATTCAAAAGATTTCAAAAAAAGATTATCAAATTATTCAGTGGTAGAAACTTCTAATATAATAAATAAAAATTTTGCTCGTTAAATCTTTAGAATGTAAAAATGATTGAAAACGCAAGGAGTAAGGCTTTTACTCAACGTTAGTTAATTATCTCTCTCTTTCTTTCTCTATTTCTCTTTCTCTCTCTATTTCTCTTTCTCTCTCTCTCTCTCTCTCTCTCTCTCTCTCTCTCTCTCTCTTTACCATTATCTCTCTTACATGAACACTCATAATCGTGATAATGAGATAGATTAGAATTTCATCAAAGAACATCACTTCGATGCGCTTCATTAAATGCTCTCCCTTTGTATTAGCGACGTCGGAGACGCGATTTAACACACGTACGTTTGTGTATCCCATATGTGTACACTTATACGGGTTTCTTGTTCATGTCCCTTGTCTTACTACATGGAATTAAATTTACGAGACGGAAATGCACCGCTAAAAACACATTTTCTAAGAGAATCCTTTCCCTTAGATATAGTCAAATCCATCACGATTAAAATGTATTACACAATGCGTTCTTCACTTTGTGATTTAAAAGGCTCATAAATAAGGAAATATACATGATGACGTTGGAAAACAAGTCCTTGAGCGAATCAACAAGACGAAGTAATGAGGTTTTTCAAACAGAGTCAATTTCCTTTTTATTACGCTCGCCTTCCTAGTGGTCTGAGACTTCTTTTTTTTTTCTTTTTCTCCTTATATTTTTTCTTTTTTTTTAATTCTTATTCTAACCAAAGTATAAAGTAGAGAAAAAATAGAGACGATGATAAGAAGTACGTCATAAGGAAAGACTGGGATGCATAAAGGAAAAAAAGATAACTAAATTAAAGTAGAGAATGTAGCGCTCGGAAGATACTTTCTTTAAAAAAAAAAAAAAAAAAAGAGAACTCTTAATTTTCACATTTGACCGAAATTATCCTGGAGAATACGTTTATTTTTTTTATTCCTTCCTTCATATTGTTGATAAGCTCGTAAATGCGGTACCACGTAAAATTTATTATTCGTGTTTCTTTATTTATGGAAACCAGAACAATTTTCTCTATTTTCGTTTGATATTCGTTAATTACTTTATAAGAAATATCCTAAAACATATTTTAATTCTACTTCTTTTCATATCGTAAATGAAAACTTTGAAACAAATACGTATAAAGTAAGTTGAAAAGGTTTATTAGATTTAATCTAAATATTTTCATGTACTCAACTGTACGAAGATTAATCCATCCGTAAAATATTTTTATTACTATTTGTTATACTCAAAATAATATATTACTTCAGTTATTTTCGTTTATAATATAATTATAATTAAACTATAAGTATATATGCTCTAGATATATTAAAATAAATAATAGAAAATGTATCTTGTTTTCCCCAGTTTAATTGTGAGCTATAATTAATGCACGTATAGTTACAATATCTCCGCTACATTTTACAATATAAATAAATTTTTATATGGACAATATAAATAAAGTAATAAAACCTAATTACACACACATTATCTTCAAATGACTGGATGGAAAGCTAAACTAATCTAAGATATAAAATTTTATTATATAATATCTCCAGACAGATTGAAAAATCTTTGCACGAAATATGTTAAAATTGCTCCAACTGACTTGTGCCAATAATTATAACAGTGGACTAAATTAAAAAATGAAAAAAAAACTGATTATATAATGATTTATTTTATAATATTAATAATTGTGAAATATATTACTTTTCTAATATATAACGTTTTTATTATCTTATAATATTTTAATTATAATTTTTCTAATATATATTTGTGCTGTGTGTGTGTGTGTGTGTGTGATTTATTTGGTGTAATGTAAATAATTGTAATATAAAACCAATCGTAAAATAAAGTTTTAAAATTCATTTACCATGGCTATTGTCACAATTATCGGCACGTGTGTGTCCGGCAACATTAGGACAAGACGAAACATTAAGAAAACATTAAGACAAGTCGTAAGAAAAAAGAAAAGAAAAAAAATATAGTAATACAAAAAAGAAAGTTCATTTTCCTAGAACGTTCCCGACAAACTAGTCCAATTATTTTGCACGTTTCGTCGCGGACGAAATTACCATTGGGTACTTTAACCCTCCCCCTCCAAGGTTCTTTGCATCTTCCAACGGCGTTGAGTTCGTCGAGGTTTGCCGAGAATGCGAGTCAAGCGTTAATTTACTTTTTCCATCCTTTCTCCGGGAGTTACTACTTCGATCTCGCTTCTTTTTCGCCTTCGTCTTCGACCCTTTTTTCCTTACCGACGACCCCTTCTTGAAAATTTAATCGCGGAGAACTGTGACGTTGCCCTTAATACGATTCTTTACCACTCCTTCGGTTCTTTTTCAACCTTCCTTCAATGAAACTTTTTATCGATTCGCTTAAAGTTTCGTAAAATTTGCACCAATGCTTCTCTTTCACAAAAGTATTAGTGAAATAGAGAAGAAAAAATAGGACATATTAAAATAATACGTATAACGCTTTAATGTAATGGAGTATTATAATAATGGGAATGGAAAGAAGCTTTTCATAATTTATCTCGATTCATGACGAACGTTGTTGCACTACTATATGAGTAAACATATAGTATGCAATGAGATTTTGCAATGAAATTATGCAATTTAAAAAATAAAAATAACGGAAATCTAAAATTTATCGATTTAAGATTTGATTATAGATTTTATATTTAAATTGCAATTTTTAAAGTATTAAATATTCTTTAACTTTAAATAATTTCTTTAATATGAATTTGATGCTAATAACGTTTTGACGTTAAATAGCAGATCAAATTTGACAAGATACGATCAGAAGCATAGAGTCCTTTAATGTTACCTGTATTTTGCATTGATTTTGTTAATATAAGATATCTTATCGTCTCACGTCGAAATTATTCTAGAATTCTGTTCTTCCATTCTCTTTCTCTTTCTCTCTTTCTCTTTTCTCCTTTTAGGTTTAAAGGAAAGGTTTAAAGAGAGAACGATAAGAGGATATCCTCTCGATGTTACAGCATGGTAGATACGATTTTATCAAAATGGCCCGAGGACATACTGGGGGGCTTATTCCCAAGAGATTTTCGTAAAATGCATTGTCTATATATACTTCATACCCATCGTCGGGATGTTAAGATACTAACCGTTTTACGATTCTCTCTGTACCTTTGGGATATGGTACGCTTTTAAAGTTATTTGCGAGCGAATGATATATCGTTTAGTACTAGTTATTTCTTTCTCTCTAACTCTTTCTCTTTCTCTCTCTCACTCTCTTGCCTCTTTCTCCAACTGATAAATTGCAGTAGAATAGTTATAAAACACTGTATGCATTATTTTAACGAGTCTAATTTTTTGTACTCTACGAACGTACGTGAACATACGTACACACACATACAAAACGTGAAATCCGTTAATACAAGAAAAAACGAGCTATTACATGAAATAATTATACTGGTTTTGTTTAAATATGAGATTGATATTTGCTTCTAAATTTGTATACTTATCCTGTTATGTACTTGTACTGTTATAAATCTGGAGACAAAAAATGTGTGTTCTTTCATATGAAAATCTTCCAAAAAGAAATTATCTGTTCTCCAAACAAAGTATTCTATATTAATTTAAGGGATTAAACTAGGTTTTCAAAAATAGAAAATACTTAGAAGTAGAAAAATGACAAAATAAGATGTCTTCAAAATCTCTGAAAAGATAAATCAAATATCAATTTCATACTTTAAATACTCATCACTCGTAATAGTACAACTAATTAAAGTGTATAGTAAAATTTTGTTTATATGCATTTTTAAAAACGTCTAATCACTTCATGATTTAAATATATTGTACACTCTCTTACGGTTTTATATTACATATAGAATACATATGTACGCAGAATTCTGTTTTTATACGATAAATACGTTCTCGAAGAATACATGTATAAAAAAAAATCGTGTAAAAAGATATATTGCATCTATTGAAAAATACTCTTAAGACGAAGTGCTTGGTAAAGTAAAATTTTCTTCTTAAAATTTGGGTCGATCGTGTTATATTAAAATCGTGTAAGAACAGAATTGTGTGTATAGTAGTAATATATATATAAAGATAGAAAATTCGTTGTTATTATCATTGTAATTCATTCTAAATTGAACCATGTTTGTTTTCTCTCTCTCTTTGTCAGCAGAATCAAGTGCAAGCGTTGTTACGAACCAACAAGTTTGGTACTCCACAGCGATGACTTCGATTGCCTTGGCTACAGTGATACTGGCGATGACCGAAGCCTTGACGAGCGGACGACTTACGAGTGCTGTACTTGGTACAAGGTAGCTTGTCCACGACATTAACGAGAACATCATTGCCACTGTCTGACCCGAATACATCGTCCATGTAAAACCTAGTAGTCTAGGGCTTCCAGTTATGTATGTTACTATGTATTGAAGTAGATAGTCGAATAACGATGATTTTTATTGTAAACGAATGAAACAAAATAAGGTGACAAGAACGATTAACAAAGACACAAAAGAAAAAAATAATAACAACAAAAGAAAATTGAAACGAAAATAGCCTGACGAAACGACGATGAAATATATGATTGTAAGAAAAAAAAAAAAACAAACAAAGAAAAAAAATAAAAAAAAATAACAAGACGGTGGGACGCGTCACGTTTATTAAAAAAATAAAATAAAAAGGACAAAAAAAAATAACGACCCCATTGTAAAATCTACGACGACCTATTATAAGTACATAACGCAGTTACTTTTGAACATGTTATCTTTTTGATGTAAATTGTTAATTAAGTGGAGGCAATGCAAGGTGAACGACGAAAGATCGAATCTTTCGTTCGTTCTTTAAAAGTAAAAGAAGTAAAAATACATATAAATATGAAGAAAAAAGTGTGTCCTATTAGAAGAGGGAGAAATTATGTACGCGGGGGGAATACTAACCTAAGAGTTCTAGCAAGAGAGGAAAATGTTGGACAATCAGGAGCAATTTTCCTATTTCCTCTCTGTTATAAATCGAAAATTTGTCTAACTACTGCCACCATTCCCGCGAAATACAAGTTCTCTCTTCGGATTTTCTCTTCTTCGTTATAAGGATACGCGCCAATGTTAAGCGACAATGAATAAAAAGAAATGAAAATAATATAACATAAATATAAAAATAAAAATAAAGATAAAAGTAAAAATAAAACAGAGAATAAGGGTAGATTATAAAATTCAAGATAATCTTCGTAATGATCGGTATATTATTATAAACGTTAGCCCAGCTACGACGAGCGGCGACGACGTTTTGCTCGATATCCGCTCCTTTTAAGACGCCTAACAATGAATGCGAAGAAAGAAACGATAGGTACTGGTTTGTAATCTGTACAAATTGTAATAAATTACAGTACGAACAATACTGGTCTTGATGTACTTTTTTTTCTTTCTTTATTTCTTTCTTTCTTTCTTTCTTACTTGCTTGCATTCCGTTTTTAAATCCTTCCACTTGTTTCCTTCTTTTATCTTCGAAAGAAGAATGATAAAAAGAATACTACGCTTTAAACGATTACTGTAGCTGCTATCGATAAAATGTTCTTTCTTTAATAATCAAAAATTACAAACAATAAGTACAATACTCGTTTTAAACGTTTTCCATTTCAATAAGAATCGAAGTATTTTATAGAAATAAGAGATAATGCTTTAAAGCTTTTATCAAACCACAAAAAATGAGTTAAATTTTCTTTTTACATTTATAATACATAGTAAATCGTTTGTAAAATGATCAATTAGAAATAATATAGGCGTTTAAAAATTGGTATATTATAATATTTAATTAAATAATAATTAAAAAGTGTATATTATAATATATATTTCATGAAATATGTTTTTTAACAATCATTCACATTCACAAAGTCATATCTTTGAATGTTTACTTTAATAATACAAGTACTATACATTTGTATAATCTTTTTTATCTATTGTTACACTCATTTACACTATATAATACTACTATTTTGTTTATTTTACAATTGATTAATTAATATTGAAAGCTTAACGTGTCATCTTCTTTTTTTAATTAAGAATTTCCAATGTTTACACTAATCCAATTTCTGACATAATTTCATTATCATATCAATAAATATATTTATAATATCCATGAATAACAATATACATTTATAACGATGAATAATATATCCATTCTTCATAAATATTAAAAATAATCTACAAGTTGACGTAACAATTAACAAAATAATTAATGAATTTCATCGTAATACGTTTTATCTAAAGTGATTTCAGACGTTAAAATAAGTGAAAAGGTTATTAAATTATACGATTCAAGTTCAGTACCACTTGTATAACTACTTACGTTCACTAAAAAGAAACGAAACGTTTTTCGGTCTCTCTATTGCGGAATGAATAAAAAGGAAAAGTAGGCTATAAACGAAGATGACCGTGGTGATGATGACATTTGGTAGTAGGACTATTGCCTGAAATGGTGGTAGTGGTGATAGTAGTATTAGTGGTGGTGTTAGTACCGACCGGTGAATTGAATAAAGTGGCGGAAAGGAAAATGAGAACGTAACATTGGACCACCACCGTGGAATTGACGTTAATCAAGAACACGCAGACGACCGTAAAGGAGAACACGTAGCACTTCGGTCCATCTGGCTTCTCGACGAAATTAAAACCCCTTGTAACGCCGGGCACGGTAAGTTCAGGAGGCCCGTACACGTATCCGTCGTATAGTGCACGTGCCTCTGTCGAAACAGAAAAAAAACGAAAAATAGAGAGAGAGAGAGAGAGCAAAATAGAGAGATGAACTTTTTTTTTGTTTATAGGGAATCGTGTTTAATTTCAAAAATAAAAGACCCTCTATATTGGAATATCACAAAAAAAAAGTTCGATTTCGTGGTATCGTTTTCCTTACCAGATGAAATAATCGATCTGAAAACGAACAAAATATAACAGATAGAATAAAATTAAACATTTATTCATGTTGAATTGTTTTTCAACGGTGATATTCGTGATATCGACTTTTATGTTTTTTTTATCAGGGTTGATCTTTTTTTTATTCTCTCGAAATACTTTTATATAATCAAGGAACAAAATATTTTCGATACACGAGGGCAAGGTATCTTTTTTAATTGGTTAATCTTGACACGTTACTACACCGTTTCGTAAATGACAATGAAAATACAAAGCATGCATAAGAGACAAGCTAGTTCTATCTTAATTAACGAGATTTGGTTTTTTCCTGGGTAATTTGACTTGCTAAAAGGGAGAGGAAAAAAATAAAATTTAAAGAAAAATATCTCTTTCATCTTCGTTACTATCACACAAAACACACTCCGAATAAATCAGTAGTATAGAAGTATATACTTGGATATACAACCATAAATTATAATAATAATATTAATAATAATAATTATTATTATTATTATTATTATAATAATAATAATTTGTTAATGATAAAAGCTTAAAATAATTTCTTTATAAAACAAAACTAATAACATCGGTTATAAATAAAAACTTCTCTGGTTTTTCATTTTAAATTCAAAGTGCTATTATAGTCGACTTCATCATTAATGTACATACAAACATTTCTTCGTTCAAGCACAACCAGAGCTTAAACCATAAAACGTTACCAAATAACTGCACTAAACTGGAATGCTGCTCTCTATCTTTTCGTCTCTCTCTCTCTCTCTCTCTCTCTCTCTCTCTCTCTCTCTCTCGGGTGAAACCCACTATGACAAAGGAACGGTAGAATAATTAAACCTTAAGTAAGTAAAACAAAGAAATTCTTACGAGCGACGATTTGCGAGAGGAACGAAATTTAACCGGGTCATTCGGTCACTATTTAATGCTTATAATTTCTTCTTCTTTTTCTTCTTTATATTCTCATTTATCGCAAAGAGCAATTACCTTTTTTTCTATTTAGAACAAAATCATATTTCTATATAATTATAATATATAAAATTTGTTCGTTTTAAAACTTGACATCAGAAATTGATTTTAAGCAATATTGATTTTAGGAAAAAAAAAGAAGAAAAAAATACGTCAATTTAGATATCGAAGGGGAAAATTTAAAACCAATATTGATAAAATTTTAAATTACTAACCTACTCCCACCACCACGTGTCTCTACCTTCTTTAAAATTTTAAATAGCATCGTTTACCTAGTGATACATCATTTTAAAGATAATGCAAATCCTCTTTTAATCACGTTTTTAAAATTGAATTCAATCGATTCGTTTATTACATATCATTAATTACTAAAAGAAACTTCATATTATTTATTTTCTATATCTATTATCTATTCTTCTAGATCGAAATCTCTGTTAGAGAAAGAAAGAAAGAAAGTGTGTGTGAGAGCGAGAGAGAGACAGAAAGTTTATTAAACAAAGCTTTGTGCTCTTTCGATAATTGGCGAATTAATATCTCTCCCGGGATATAAAGGGAGAAATCCTCTCGAATCCCTCGAACTATGGACTTATCGTAAGGCTCGGTTTTGGATATAGTATCCGATAGGAAGTTTACTTCTCTTTCTAACGCCACCATCTTTCTCTCTCTCTCTCTCTCTCTCTCTCTCTCTCTCTGACTAACCCTTTTATTCTTTCTACAACTAAAGCTATCAATTATTCTTACCCTGGCGATCCTGGTCGTGTTTCATCGTTGGCAAAGGGACAGGGACGATGTACGAAACCGCGAATCGCCTGCCTGCAGTGCTACTTTAATCCGACTAGACTCGTTGCAATGTGTCGGCTTAGGCGAGAGAATTGCCAAAGGTCCTACATACCTTCCTTCCTTCCTTCCTTCCTTCCTTCCGCTTTTCTCGTACAAACAAGCCCGAATAATTTCCTCGCTCGTTTCTCTCTCTTCTCCTCCCCCTCCCCCTTCCCCCCTTTCTCTCTTTCTCTCTCTCTCTCTCTCTTTCTGGTTCTCGTTCTCAATGTCTCGAGATGCAAATTTAATGAGTATTAAAGTCCCTACCCTGTATTACCATGTGTACACCGAATCTAAGGAGATAATCTAACGTATTCCCAAAGAATTAATTATAGTAATCCCAAAGCATCCCACTTTCAAATTGTTTCAAGATCTTTCGGGGAATTTTGACTTTGTATTATTTCAATTGTTTACGATATAGGGATTTTCAATAGGAATAGTTAAGTCAATTTTCATGAAGTACTTTTGTTAATTACATTTAAGGTTCGAATTGAAAAATAAAATGGGAAGGACAGTAGAGGCCTGATTTTTCATGATATCATTTGTCCGTTATTTTCCCTTGCGAAAAAACATCAAGCCGCGTAAAAAGACAATTAGTCTAATTAAGGTTTCTGTTTTATCGGTTCGCGGATTATTTCAAACAATATGGATTAAAAATGAAAAATACCGTTACGCAGTGACGACATTGCGTCAGAAAAGTTTTGAATAAATTAAAGAATCGCAAAACAATATTAACGGAACGCGTAATAATTTCTTAGTTAAGTGTAAACGAAGATAAATTGATTTATTAAACTTCAATCTTTTTTGTACAAACTAATATTTACTTGTTGCAGTTTAAACAAGTTAAGAATAAAATTTTATAATAAATAACTAAAAGAATTATTTATTTGTTCTTTTTCCCTTTATTCTTTTCTTCTCTCTCTCTCTCTCTCTCTCTCTCTCTCTCTTTCTCTATCTCGCTTGTCTATTTCATATTTTGAGAAAAAATCTTTCAACGTTTATAAATATTTAACAAAGAGTTTATAACTGTGCAAAACAATTGAAATGAATTTAACCATTTTCTTCTATGATTTTTATTCTCGTGATAAGATCGTTCTCTTAGCAAGAAAAAGCAGTCATCGATGTCCTTCGCTAGAAAGAAGTCCAATAAAAGAAGACCAAGTAGAAAGAAAAATACACCCTGAGATTTTTCCAGTTAATCGAAGTATATTATAGGAGCCTCAATTAAAACTAGATTAATCCGATTTATATAAATACAAAGCATACATAAAAATGTTTCAAAATGATCGAGAAAATTTTATTAACTTGATAATGTTTCACTGAAATTTATTATATTTTACGTATAGTATGATTTTTTGTTTAAAGTACGATAAAAGGAATGAGAGCGAGCAAGAGAGAGAGAGAGAGAGAGAGAGAGAGAGACAGACAGACAGACAGAGAGTAAAAGAATGACATTACATGTACACACATAAAATGATATAAAGAAAAGAGGAAGAACGAAATAACAATAGGGGAGGAAAAAAAGAGGTAAAATAAGAGAAAGAGAGAGAAAGAGAGAAAAAAAAACAAAGAAAGGAAGTCGAGAAACGAGAAGGTAGAGTAGAAGTTGTCGGAGCTACGAGCTGATATCTCGAGCGTTCTATAAACCGGTGAAAGTCATGACAAATATTTGTCTTCGCGCTTTTTCCTCTCTGTACCCCCCCCTCCCCCACCGTCCTTTTTGCGTCTCATCTGTAATATTTCGAGAAGCATAGATAGAAAAAGGGGATAAAGAGAGAGAGAAAGAAAGGAAAAGTAGGAATGGAGAATTTCATTGAACAGAACTCGTGGTAAATGAAATATGTAGTCACGTGAAACGAGCGATCCGTGTTACATATTAAAAACGCATAAATCGAACATTGTCCAATGGTCATTGAAGAGCCAACTAGATTTTCCGTTCTATAAAATTATTCAATAAATAATTTCTCTCCTTGGTTAAAATTATTTTTTTTCTGGACATATTGGCGTATGTAGAATAAATTCGAACGTTTAATTATTTAACACGAACATACGAGAGCACGTGCGTTGAAACGAACGTAAATTACAATTATTATGAAAAAAAAAGAAAGAAAAAATACTATTAGCAAAGAAATTTAAAAAATATAATATATTATATTTAGCTTGTTGTAAAAAGAATAAAAAAAAAACAAAATTGACGACGAAACAAAAAGAAAATAATCGTTTAGAGACACGAGCAAAGGATAATACTTAGGAAGATACGTTACTGGGATTCGTAATACGTGCAGGACACACGAGAAAATTTCGAATTCATTCGCGCGTATTGGAGAGCGATCGACAACGAGCCGGTTAAAATGCAAACGGCCTCGAGCCATACGATAAGCGATAAGCATTGCTCGCCCGGTAAAAAGGAAAGAGTTAAAACAAAAAAAGTGAATGAAAAAAATCGTTCGGGCAAAAAGATATCGTTAGCACCAGTTTTTTCGAACTTCCGCTGTGTACCCAGGACGTCTATTTTCGACTCGACCAAATTAATACCTTTTTAAGGTGAACACAAATGTTACGATATACTTATACATACATACATACATACATACATACGTACGTATATAGGTACGTACGTATGTAATCCAAAGTGGTAGAAAACACATCGTCATGGAGGTAAACAACGACACAGGGGAAGAGAGAGAGAGAAAGAGAAAAGGAAAAAAGGAAACAAAGCTTTAATCCAAATCGTTCTAATTAGTAAAACTTTTTAGGTCTTTCGACCGATTTGCCTAGCAGCGGGGATTCAAAATCCATTAATTAATTAGGATCGCGGGAAAGAGAAAGAGAATCGTAATCGTCCTTCCGAAAACTGCTCCGTGTAAATGCAATTCCGCATTACGAAAAGTGCGACAAATTCGATGGGCTGAACTGCACCGGTCGTTTGCACTTTTAATTAAACATCGTGACAGAATGGATGTAATTAATTGGTACCTGTTAGTACTAGCATCCTACGTTCATCTCTCATCGTCTAATATTGATTATCTTTCTTTTTCCTACACAGATTCTCTCTCTTTTTCTCTCGTTCTCTCTCTGTTTCTCTTTCCCACTTTCTATCATTCTCTCATAGATACATACACACTTTCATGAGAAAGTACGTTTCTACGGACTTAAATTTCAACTTCGGTTGGGAAAGAGCGAGTGGATTTGAAAAGGACGTCGAGTGGATATGCGTGGCGCCGTACGCGACGACGAGGAAAATCGTTCGACTTGTTCTTTCAACCCTTCCCAGTTCTCTCCCACCAATAAAGATGACGCATTTTTCTGCCCTCTTCCTCCTCTTCAACCCTTTTCATCCTTCCCTACGAATCGCGCCCTATTCTCTCGAAAGATACAAATATTTGCAGCTTTGCGCGTCTCTTTTTTTTCTAAGTCGAATCGATCGACTCTAGTGCACATTCGAAAGATAAAAAAAGTATATTCTATCTCTCTCTCTTTGTTTTGTTTTCTTTCTTTTTTCACAAGAATAAAAATCACGCAACAAAGAGTTCGTGCTTATACCGTAAAAAGAGGGAATGGGAGAGCGGTCGTGGAAGTAAACAAAAAAAAAAGTAAAAAAAGAAAAAAAAAAGAAGAGATAAGCAAAGCACGCATGGAACCGAGAATGCGACGCACGTGGAATGAAAACTGGAATGATCGGTAGAATGCTAATATGTATATGAAGCTCGGAATAAAGTGTATCTTATCGAGAGGTCATTTTTACATGTTCGTTCTCATAGAAATTGTTCATATCGTCAGAGTAGAATAAGAAAAAAAAAATCAAGGAAAAGAAAATATATAGCGAATATGGGAGCAGAAACGAATTAATTTGCATTAGAAGTTTCCAACCGCGTAATATTCTTCGTCAACGTTATAAACTAACCCAATCCGTCACGATTAGTTAGTTGTTTCTAACTTGACATGTTCGTAACTTCGTAAAATGACAACGGCAAGCGACCGCTCTACTCGGCTTATACGTTCATGAATCACTCTAGCACTAATACCAATTGGGCCGGTTATTGCAATTCAACTTGAAATGACGCCCCATCATCGTCCTGGCAGACCTCGACGAACATTTATCGTTGATATATCAATCCTGGAAGTCTCTGAGAGAGAAAGAGAGAAAGAGAAAGAGAGAGAGTGAGGGAGAGAAGGAGAACGGATAGGAAAATCTCAACTGATTGTGAATTAAACCAATGCGATGGCTATGGCGTTGCGTGGTTTGCAAGCGCGAAATGATATTCGGTCTGTGCACCGATGAAATTATATGTCGGTGACGTTGCGTTTTAGGGCGGGACAAGCAACAAGAGCTCACACGACTCGTTCACTGACCGCCTAACACAAGCTATGCGGTGTTATTGTTGATCGATCCGTTTACGCCTAGCGTGAACGAACGCGCGCGCTCCTTCCGTTCAACGGAAAACCACCCCTGTCCGCGGAACGACGCTCGTTTGATAATCGACTCGACCACGAAACTTCCTCTCCTTTTTTTAACAAAACAAGTTAAATCATTTCAATTCGATCTTCTTGCGAAAATATTTTTTTATTGATGTATATATATATATATATATATATATATGTATTATTTTACTGAAGTTATAATTAACACGTTGACCGCCACGCTAGTTTTCAAGAAAATCTTCGTCAGGCCGACGCGCGCTGCTATACTACGCTACACAACAATAACGATACTGTATCAATAGTTATTTATTGTAATAAAATATTACATTTAGAAAGAAATTCTTATCCTATGGAAAGGATAATCTTTTTTGGATGATTATTGAGGGTTTTTTGTTTCTTATCTTTTCATAACAAAAGATAAGTAAGTACGTTTAGAACGAAATGTTTTACTACATGCATTTAGTTGAAAATCCTATTTCAAGAACGAAATATCTAAGAAATCGTGTGTGATTGAAAAATCAAATTTTTCTAGCTTCTTCTGGGCATTGCAGTTGTAAATGCTTCAATCATTTACAAAATTGTAACAAAAGAAAAATCATAAATATCAGAAATTTTAGAGAAATATTAGCTTTGAAATTATTAGAGCTCTGATAGATAATATAAATAAATTTTCAGATTATTGTAGACATAATATTGCCATCTAAAAAAAATGCTCTTGGACAAAAAATTAGAAGGGTTTGCAAATTACGTTATTCAAATATAAGACTTCATAGGATCGATCAAAAGTACGAATAAATATAAAAATAACAACAACGTTTTGCCCGGATTGCCTTGATCAACCTCAACTTTCTACAGACTGTTTCAAAGAATTTGATTGTAAACAATTTTTAGTAACAATTCAAATTTCTTTAGAAGCTTTTATAGCAATTCAGTAGTCTCATATTTGTGAAATATCTTTCGAAATATTTACTCATATACCTTGTGAGCACTAAAAAAAAGCGTCAGTCGAATACGGTCGGTTTAGTCTGTTCAGAATATTTACGTGTTAAATCGATTATCGTGACTTTGATCGGTAAATGTAAGAAATTTATTTTCATTTTAAATGAAATTCTACTGATATAGAACGTAGTAAAGTAAGTATAATTTAATAATAAATATTTTATAATGTTTTCGTAATTAAAATTAATTGAAAAACGAGTAATTTGTTTCTTTTCTTTTTTTTTTTTTAATTTATCAAAAGAGAAGTTTTAACTTCGTAACGAGTTAACTCGTGTTCAACGAGTTAACAGATCAGTAGCGAATAAGTTATGAGGTACACAAGAAATACTTATTTAACGAAATATTATAAAACAAGAGTATGAAATAAATAATAGAATTAAAATAATATATTATATTTAGTTTAATAAAATCATATATAACGATGTACGACACTGAATTTTCGTGAAATGTTTATTCTATGTAGTTATTTTTTTCACGCGGATAAAAATCGCGGTCTGCCAGTACGAAAAACAAAAATAATATACAGTGAAGCCAGTAGAAGTTCAAAAATATTTGTTTCAGATAGGTTTGTAAAATTCTATGACTATCAAAATAAATTTGATCAATTGTCGTTGTCAGTATCGTATTTCGGAACAATTGACGTTTTTTCTTTTTAATTGGCTTCAAATCAGAACATTGCTAGAAAAGCACAAGAAATTTCTTCTTTATCACAATATACTGCATAACTATATTACTGAATAACATTGGATTGGGGATAAAGTTTCTTCATATTTTAATATAAAAGCCAAACAAATTGTCCTCATATTTTGTATCCAGTTTTCTCCAAAATAAGACTACTACAGAAAACATAAGGTGATTATTTAAGGATTTGGGAAGTAGAACTTTGACATTATAGTATATATATTTGATTATGATAGTGTAGGAAAACTTGGAAGATAAAGGGTCGAATCTGACTAACCCTAGGATGACTAATATCAGGAATTTATTTAGGGGTAAAAATAAGACAGCTTGATGCTATCCAATAGATGATTGGATAGTATTCACGTAATTTTAAAACTCCTTATATGTTTATCAATACAAATCATAAGAAAACGTAGTCATAAAAAAAATCACATTTTTACTGTATTCTTCTTATATACATATAAATAAATCAATGTAAATGTCATATTGTAAATGCATTTAACAAAAAAAAATGAATTTACTTATTATTGTTAATAGTACATAGAAATATTTACGTTTGACTTAAAAAATTTTAAAGAATCAGAGAAGATCAAAATAATACGTATTTTGACTTTTATTATAAAATTCTACAATTATAATATAATATCATAGAAAACAGTATAACGTTACATTGTAAAATTATATATTTTCTTATATATTATAGAATACATATATTTAATAAAAAATAATTCAAAGAAATTAAAAAAAAATCATGTTGTATCATAACAGTCTCTCGTAAACGGTGTATTTTCTCGACAGAATAGTTCGTTAACTCGTATAGTCGTCATGGGAATAACGGATACATAGAGTCAAACAAAGAAGACGAAGCATCTGCTTGTTCTCTCTGACTCCCATTGCGATCGTAACAGTTATCATTAACATAGCAATACACAATAGTACGATACTTTAATCGAAGTTGTAGATTCTGATTATAGAACAAAGCCGAGAAGAGGTTCGCGTGAACAGCTTGACGTATTTAAGCCACTTCATCAATGACGTTACTCGTCATACGAACGAAGAGGGGACCGAATATGAAAGCAAGGACAAGCGTTAATTAGCCATAGCGCAATAGTAATGCACCGATTGATACGTAAATGGAGTGAGCAATTATGCGATGGAGTAAACAACAACCCGACCTAGTTGCCTATACCGCAATCGGACCAATAAAGCGACCCATACGCCGCGTAAATCTACATCATCCGTACTCTCACCGAAAAGGATGGATATGGGGTCGGAGGGAGAAGAGACTAATGTAACGAAAGCTTCAGACCCGTACCATGTCGTTGTTTCACCCTCGTCGCCGACATGCGAACAGATAACCGCTACCCTACCCTCTCATATACACATACACACACACCACCAAATGGCACTCGAAATTGCAATTACGATGGTCCCCGTCAGATCTCTAATTGGCAAGAAGCTGCCGGCGGGCGACGATCGATTTCATCTCGATATGCCGACCGATTTCTCTCTCGAGAAGCCAATCGCCAATGGATCCGTATCTTCTGATCGTTCTCGTTTTCTCTCTCTCTTTCTCTCTCTTCCTTCCTATCTTTCTGCCTTTCTCGTTAACCGTATCCCTTCGTTTCTCCTCTTCTCTTTACTTTAGTTTAACCACTGAAAGGTCTTCTTATGCTCTGCGTTGTAATTGTTTAATCAGAGATATTACTGTAGATTTATTTGGCATAATTAGTGATTATATTTTGATATATCAGACTCTTTTCATTTTTACTCTTTGAATCTTTGATTAAACTCTGTAAGTTTCAACTCTTAAACTTAAACTCTTTGATCCCTTTTGAATCTTTCACTCTATATTTTGAATCTGACTTCGATTGATTTATTTCTACCTTTTTTCTTCTTCTTTTTCTTTACCTTTTTTTATTTCTAACTTTTTTTCTGATGAATCCAATTTATTGCAAAAGAAATTGCTAAAAAGGACTTTCCTTTAATTAGAATAAAATATTAATACCTATAACTTCGATTAATTTTTACATTTCATAAAGAATGTATCGTATTAAAAATCTAGATCCAGTCAATATTACAACTTAAAAATTTGATAGAATGCATTTTTATAAATATAAATTATTTATTTCTCCAGTAATGTTCAATGAAACGTGCGTATGTGATTTGAAAGTAAAAAAAATTGCAGAGTATCAACAACGACGTGTCAAGTTTGTGAGTATTTGGTAAATGCTAAAAAGAAGTGTCAGTCCCTTCAAAAACTGATCAACAGGTTATATATTTCTAATAAAATATTAATAAATAAAAATATTAAATGTGAAAAAAGAAAGAAATAAAGAAGACATAATTCTTCAACTACAAATATTATATCGTTTTACCTAAATGCTCATCATAAATACAAATAAATACGTTGAATTATTGTTTCCTCATAGAAAAAACTATTCTAACGTATAATATTTGTTAAGGTTAATCATATAAAAATGCAATGTATCTAAAAAAAAAAAAAGAAAGAAAAGATTATTGAGTAAATCCACCTATTCTTATGGCAAAAAGAAGAGGGAGGAGGTTGAAGAGAGGTAATGAAACAAAAAAATAAAAAAAATAAAAAATAAAAGTAGATGAACGACGGGATACGAAAAAATTATAGTAGAGCGAGCAAAATGCGTTGCAAATTGAACAGCACCATTAAATAATTTAGGTGCAAGTGGTGTTGAAAGGCGTAGCGGCCCGTATTTTCCGCTTCAACATTTTTACCCCATTGACGGGAGAGAAGCGGTACGGAGAAAAGCGCATGCGTTCTATCCTGGTACCCCTTCTGTGAAACGACGGGAAATTATATTTCTATTACGCACGGCCTGTATTTAAGCCATTATGCGTAGCCATTCCTGAAATTTCACGCGAGAACACTATTAATACCAAAGTAAATGAAAACGCTCAGGGTTAAAAAAAAAATTTTTAAAAAGAAGTGACCCAATCCAGTCAAGATGATTTACGACGAGAACAATGGCCAAGATTATATATATGTATACATAATAAAAAAAAAAATAGAAATAAATGAAATATTGCAAAAGATGTAATAAATAACAAAGAAATGAAATATAATTAACGCCGCGAATCGATGTTACCTGCTAATTAAGCTTCTTTTTCTTTCTGTAAATAATACAAAAGCTCGGGAAACGAAAAGAAAATAAAATAAAAGTCGGACAATATCAAAGCTTATTAATTATTCGTCATAAATATATAAATGTTTATTCATCGAAAATAGAAAAAGATGCGGACAAGATCCTCATTAATTGATAAGAAAAAGATTACATTCTAAATAAATAGAAGGAAAGACTAGTTTATAATGTAAAATGAGATTTCCTCGTAAGACGCCAAATTTCTTCTTCGAGTCTTGCTCCAGAACTAGTTTTACTCTTTCTGTCTGTCTCTTTCTCTCTTTCTATCGTTTATTTACTAATCACACTTGTAATCTCATTTCTTGTCACTTCCATGCGTTCGTTCGCTGATTTCCAAATAGCTTTCTTCTCTTTTTTCTAAATCTATCTAATCTTCTTACCGAAATATCAATACACGAATGTTTAAGAGAAGTAACAAAAAGAGAATCCAAAACTTTCGGTTTATAACTTTGTATTATTAAAAAACATAATATTCTGGGCTTTTATGAGTAAAAGTAAAATACGTTGAAATTCACGAAATAAGTTTATCATAAAGTATTGATGAAATTTTAATGCTCGCTATTGAAATGTATTGAAATGACGTCAAGCCGTAGATATAATACATATAGAGGGTACTTTTAGCTTTAATCCCTCTTGTTCTGGCTGAAATTATAGTAACAATATGCTAGCACGTATTTCTTCGTAATCGTGTGCCTCTTTCTATGCATAAGCGTACAATTTATCGTACACGGAAAAACATACCATACCTACACCGAAAATTCTCTTTTAGGGTAGCACGAGAGAACGACAGAGACAGACAGACGGAGAAAGAGAGAAAATGAGATAGAAAAGGGGGAAAGAGAGAAAGAAAATTTATTTTCATCGTCGGCGTTACTTACTCGCAAAATAAATTTAGCCCATAAAAGTTAATTGCATATGCGTTTACCGCAAGAAAAACGATAATCCGTGTATATAAGAAATAGATTTTTGATAAATCAACCGATGATACGAATAAACATATAAACGATCTAATAAATTAAAAAAAAAAAAAAAAACAAGAAAAGAACTGTATCATATGGTAGGTAATCGGGAAAGCCAAGTACCACCCATGGAGAGTCGACACGTTGCAAACGACAACGAAGAAGACGACGAAGATAATGGCTAGCATCCAAAAATATTTGTCGACAAAATTCTCATCGGTTATTTCGTCGCGACTACGGGAATGCTCGTCCGTTTGTTCGCGTTCGTTTGCCAAAAAGGAGGTTAGAAGAGAGAAATAAGTTGATGCGGTGTGGTAGTAGTCTTTCTTTTCTTTCCTTACTTTTCCAAGCATATCCCACATATGTGCACACATAAGTATGCAGTTTTCATCTACGGAAAGGAACGAGAAGACATCTCGGTAGAAGAATTTATTCTTTGGTCCACTTCAACGCTCGACCTCATCGTGACTCGATTCGCGAACAATGCACTACCGTCTATATAACTTGTTTTCTATTCTCATCGTTCTTCCTATATCGCGTCCCATGATTATACGTGACCGGCACATTTTCACGATTGACTTCCTCCAAAAAGAAACATATCTCTCGATCGCCAAATCGAAACGCTGTAAGAATGGAATCTTGATATGTCTCTAGGTACACTATTTTCTAACTTTATTTTCTTTGTATGATTTAAGATAAGTGTCTCTCTATTATTTTTGTGATGTATTTTTTTCTTTTAATCATTATGAAATATCCCTAGTAGTACAAAATATTGAAAAATATTGAATACATGTGTATTTAATATTAAAAAGAGATTCAATGTCTTTTAAGTTACTAATATACAATTATAATAATGATGATAACGATAATAATAATAATAATAATAATAATTTTAAAATAATAAAAAAAAATTGGAAAGAAATTTATGCAGAATAAAGAAGAAAGATAAGGATGGTAAAAAATATTATAAGAATATGTTAATTCCTACGATCATCGAAATCTCGTCTTTCAACGAAGCAGCCTCACAAACTGCATTCGCTTCGTTTTGCATATCAAAGCGCAATAATAGGCTGGCAAAAACGAGCCTTGGCGATAACTCGTGCATTAAATGGTAATCCCGCGATAATCGCTAGGTCTACTCGAAAAGTGAAAATCCGGGTGAGTATTTACATTTCACGAAGCATACGCAACTAGCATTCATTCTCTTTGTTATCTTTCTTCTTCCTCCATCATCTTTCACTCTCAACAGGCAAATTCGTTGGTATCGTTCAAATGTTATTGCGCATATATATCCACTATCATTCTCTCTCTCTCTATAGATATATCTATAACTCTCTTCCTTCACGACGAATGGAAATTACGCATACAGGAATTAAATACGCATTCCACGTGTATGCACCGCGTGTTTAAGTAATGTCGGACAATTCTAAGTGTGCAGGAAAGGTGGTAGTAGAAGTAGTAGTAGTAGTGGTTAGTTTCTGAAGGTAGTTCAGTACGTGGTCTCGTATCTAGATGGTTCGTGGAAAGACCCGAATTACCTACCAGGAGGTCCTTCAAACTCGTTCCCCCTCTCTCTCTCTCTCTCTCTCTCTCTCTCTCTCTCTCTCACTCTTTCTCTACCATTCTTCTTCGTTCAAACTCCTTTCACCCCTTTTGACTCCTTATCTCTATCGACTTACTCTCTTCTAAACCCTCTCACTACCACCATCAACACTTTCTCCATTCCAAAAGCTGACTTGCAATTACAGTTTTCCAGGGTGGCCTCCCCTTCTTTGACCCATGGACGCTCATTAAAATTACATCAACGTCGGTATATGTAGACAGAGAGAAAGAGAGAGAGGAAGAAAGGAGGGGATCCTACTTAGAGCAGCCAACACGCTGAAATGTGGTTAGGGATTTCCGACAGGCACTCCGAAAGCCACGTCGTCGTTCACTGTGTTGCCTCTCTGACCGGCCTTTACTGTTGTATAAATTTGACGACGTCGAAGTATTATATTATATAACCTGGGCTAGTCATTTTACGAGAGGAAGTGCTCGCTTTGCGTCTTCTCGAACAATAACTTTTGCTGATTTTCACGTTTTCAACAATCTCACAGAAAGGATAGGTACAAAATCCTATTTACGCGTCTCGATGATAAATTATATTCGGTACGTCGTTGGAAATGAAAGGGAACGAACGATATGATCTCTTCATTTTCACAAAATAAAAGAAAGAGAGAGAGAAGGAAAGAGAAATGAAAAGAGAGAAAGAAAGAGAAATAATATCAATCAGGATCGAAGAGAACGATAATTTTCAAAAATACTTTTGCTCAATGAAAGATTTTCGTTAGAAATTCACAATCGAACTCGATGCTATCGTCGAATTTCCTGATTCAACATCAATGAAATAATTTAATTCGAAATAAAAAAAGAAGCCAATGGTAAAATGGTAAAGAAAAATTTCCGCTGTAATTCCCTTTTTCATGCCTTTTAAACAATCCCCTTTAATCCTCGAAATGTCCGGTTGTACGTATCTTCCGTGTATGTGTGTGTTCATATATATGTATACGAAACGTGCACATGAAAAATCGTTATTTCAGTATTTTAATTATCACAGGATATATATGATAAGATTAATCGAAGAAAGTTTTCTCTTTTTAATAAATTATTGTATACCAATTCGCGAAATAATATTTAAAAAAAGGTAAAAAATAATTAACATAAATAATTTATCATTTACAGAGAAATACAATTTTCTATGAGGAAACACCATTTTTAACATTTGCCAGGTAACTTAATATTCTAATAAGTGCATATACGTCCAAGATTTAAATAAAAAAATACCTCGAAAAGAATCTCTTTGTTAAATTAAATATACAATATGATTTTAATTTTGGAGAAAATATCTTATCGTTCCTAATAATATCTGATATATTTTATAAAGGTGAAGTATATCAAATGAATCATCTTCTTTTCGTTATATTTTTATAAAAATAATTATCAAACTTATATTTATTCGAGAACCGAATTACTTATGACTTTTTCGTTTTAACATTATTTTCTATATATTTCATCTCACCCTTTTCTTTCTATCCAAAATGTAAACCAAGCTATTGAATATCAGGATAAAAATATAGCAAGCAAGTTTAGATCGCGGTATAGTTGATTATTCAACTAACTGTCAGGTTAAGTCGGGATAGAGTGTGCATAGCGTGGCTGATTAGTCAGCTGCTTCTCTGTACGATGTCGTATTTGATTTACTTGCATTGTTCTCTCAGTTAACTGAAGATATAGTTTACTATACAACGATCTAAACCTATTTGCTATAAGTTTGAAGAATATCAAACTACACGTTGATATCATTGATAACTCGAGTCTGTTATTTCTCATTAAAATCTATCGAATCACAAGGTCCACTTTTCTTTCAAGAGAAAATTCATTTTCTTTCTAGCTAGAAAACAGATCATCGATGTATGTAAGTACTCTCTTCTTTTCTCTCGTAGTTCCACGAAGTTTTAAAAAAAAGAGAAAAAGAGAGAAAAAGAGAGAGAGAGAGAGACAGATGAATTTTATCACCTCTTGCGCGAATATCAACTGACGAGAATTGCTGTTGAAGTTCGCTTTCGACCTCGATAACCAGGAAAACGTGTAAAACCCGTGGAAGAAAGTGCACGTCGTAGCTTGTTCGAGCAACCTCGAAAAATTCAACGAACGATGCTCGTATATTTACTTGTAAATATCGTATGGTAAATCGACGTCCCAGCTTATTTTCCGAGCATCAATGAACGCACTAGGATTCCCTACGTGATCAAATTTTGCTTGAAAAATTCCAAGATTTTGCAAAATATACAAGGAATATTCCTTTTTTTGTATGTATTTACGATAAAAAATGATTATATGATAAATAAACTATTACTTTTAAACATTAGATACCGGTCAAAAGTCTGAAATAACACAATATATGTATATTTAGAAAAACAAAAAATTAATACAGAAAAAAATGAATGCCATGTAACAGTAATCGAGATAAATTTATTCGTTCAAAAAATTCTACCGCATTTATTTCAAATAACAGTTGAACATATTCTAAACATCCTAAAAATTAGTTTATTGTGGGGGGTGGTGGTGTGGTGGTTGGCGTGGTTTCAGACAGACAGACAAATATATATAAGATTTTATTGAATCGAAATAAAAGAAATGTTTATTATAATATAACAAAGACTTAAGTATTAAGGTTTAAGATAAAGACCGAAAGAAAAATAAGTAACCAGAGTTAGAAACCGTAACCACACTCGTATAACACTCACTCGTCACACCGAATCAAGAAGGGCCTAGGACCGCCCTCTTCACCGCGCTTATATATGCATTCACCCCACCAATGGTCCCGATCACTTCCGTTAATCATTCTAGAAATCTCCAGACTATTCCTAATCGGTCAAACAACAAGCTTCCCCCCGATTTCCGGTTCGGGAACATTCGAGAGATTTCGGGGTGTTTACAAACGATGACATCAGCCGATATCGTACGCTTTTCTTTCTTGCCACATGCACTCGTATCCATATCGCTACAAATCTTTCATCAACCACTTCCATGTACACCATACACTCGCACTCTTACATATATATAATTGAAGATGAAATGACTAAATACCAATTTTTCCTACATTATATAATATTTTTAATTGAATATTTTTACATGCTTTTGATAGAAATTGAAAAAAAATATCCTGGTAGAAAACTTCATTGCGAACATTGCCTTAAATTGGATGTATAAGTTATAAAAGAGAGTTATAAACATAAAAAATATGCTTAATCCTTTCCTTACATTATACTTTGGTGAGTATCTTTCCACATAAATTTGCTCGTATATAAATACAAGTATGATCGCAAAATACGACCCCTATATTGGTTGCGACCCATATATTATGAATATGTAGTAACGTAAGAGTAACATATCTTTAAATATAATTCTATTTATTAATACTTGATGTCATAAAGATAGATCATTTCAAAATTGATTGGTATATTCGATTTTAAAGGAAATCAGCAAGTGATTTCAAATTTTTGGCCGGTAGTATATATATATTCTATCTAATAACTATTTAATGGTAGATTATATAAAGCATAATATACGTATTAAAGTGAACGAATGATAAAGCATAATCGAGAATGACGATCGATAACGTAGTAAATGCAAAGTTATTCGATATCGAATTATCTTCTCAACTTTCCGTCATAGACAGTTACTTAGAAAACTTCGGTAGAATGACGGTTACGTAGGAACTTTCTTTGCGTTAGATAAAAATAAAAATGAACAAAAAAAATATTAACGTTATTAGATCGTGATAATAAGCGACATACAATCATCATTATGATTTTCTATTTTTCTCTTACAAATATAAGATATTAAAGAGTAATATATTACGACAGCATCGAGTCACGATCGGGTTTGAAATAAAAAATAAAAGGAACAGATATCAAATGATTCGCATCTATCGCGATTGAAAACGAAAATCCTTGAGATAGATTATCGAAACGTATACGTATTTCGTCTGGATCTCTCAATTTTCTATGAAAATTGTCAACGTGTCAATAACAAAATTCGAATCGAACGAAATAATACACGTTTCCGTTAAAACAATTGATTATAATTAATAAATATCCTTACGCTATTTTATTTACCAGCAATCCTGACAAGGACGAGTTTTTTATTTCTGTTTTCATTAATTACTTAATAAGGAATTTTCTAAAACATACTTTTAATCCTTCCTCTTTGAATACTATATAAATTAATGAAAATAAAGTTTTTTTTTTTAATAAAATATAATTGTATTAATTTACTCCACATACCAGAATAATTTTTCATTTGAAAAATTTGGAATAATATAAATAATTATTATTTCAATTATGTAAGTTATAATATAATTATAATTCACAGTCATATCAAGTGTATTTAAATGGATGGTACAACTGTGTGGAGAATGATACTGCGAATAAAAGTTAATCGAAAAAAGTAGTAATACTTTTTCGTTTGATGCACCGTTTTCGAGTAAAATTGTATTTAAAAATTTTTAATGTAATTACCTTTTACTGTCGCTAGATTTATAATAATCTTGGAACGATCCGCATTCAATTAATCTCTGGACTGTCGATTGATCATCTTTCCATCCGCATGACAACGATTTAGAAAATTTAATCTATAACACTCAGCTGTTGTTGTTGCGACATTGTCACAGTTTGACCAATATAAACAGACTAAACGTAGAATGAATAAGTTGTGAGACTAAAGATAAAACGTAGATATTGCAGAGGTCAATAAATACGAAAAATAAACAAAAGAAAATATTTTCAACTGTTTAGACGATAAGTCTTATATTTAGTTCCTTTCCTTTATATTTAATTTTCTGTTTGTGTGTGAATACGCTTTCTATCTTAGTTAAAGAAAAACTCGATTCAAAGATTAAGAGGAGGAATGTTCTAAAAGGTCACAAAATCCAAAACACACTCAAAGATTATCGAGAAACATCGGTGCGACAAAGCCTTGGTGCATTGCTAGACCCCTCGATTGGTCTCCGATTGCTACATAAACATGCGATAACACAGAGAGAAAGGATATTCCTTATTCTAGACAAAGTTCCTTTATGCATAATTTCCACTACGATCTTTACCAAAAACATAAGCTGTTTTCATCGTCACTTTTTGTTAATTCCGCTCGATGTAATAGTTAACACATTAAATAAACTATCATTATATTCTATAATATATCTATATCAATATCTGTCTGTTCGGGTATAATTATTTATTATTATTTTGTTTCTCTCTGAACCCATGCACATATGTGTATTTGACAAACAAATGTTCTCTAAAACAAAATAATTTTACTCTAATTTTCAACTTATTCTTACATGTAGAATCATCCAAGTTTAGTTGTACCACCTTTCAGAAAATACCCTTTAAAAAATGATCGTTTAATATTACTTATTTTTTGAATAATTATTATTTCCTCCGAATAATTTGCCTTTTATCATATCAATATACTGACTATCTTTATTATAGATTTCTAATCAGAATATGAAAACCGTTTTTTGAATAATACAACATTATGCAATTTATGTTTCATTGTTAGCAAATTTAAAGTGACGCTTATTTTGAAATTGTTTGAATTTACTAAATGATTAAGTGCTGATGTGAAAGCATTATGATAAAGTCAATAAACTGCTATTAAATGAAACAATAATAATAACGATGATGAAGGTGATGATGATGATGATCGTAACAATAAAGATAAAAGATTAATGATGTTTCTCTATTATCTAGATTGTATTAATAAATCAACCTTGATATTCTAGTTATTTTTTAATGATTAAATAACTAAACAATAATTATTAACAATAATTATTAATATACCGATCAATAATTGAATCTTCGGTTATCTACTTTATAATAATATTTTAAAATAATAAAAATAATTTTACCTGTAAACCATTCAACGTTATTTAATTTTCCTAACGTTCCTTGATAATAATTAAGCAAAATTAAAAAGCATGAAACGTAATAGATGACATCAAACAACGCTATTGATCTAACTCGATCGATAGAACTCAATCATTTGTTCTTAATTTAAAAACAATGAAAAACACATTAAAACAGTAACAATATGTACTTCTATTGTTTCCATTTAAATGAATAAAGGAAATCCAAGTTGAATAACGATCATTAGTGGAAACTAGCACCCGTATCTATCATGAAATAGAAACTACGAATACCACCTTGTTTATACATATACATATATACATATACAGTCTTACTTATCTTAATACTTCTTAAAGTATTGCGTGAGAGAGTAAATCGAAAAGAGAGTAAGAGATACAGAATTTGTATAGGAGAGTAGTAAGAGAAGAGCATTGTGTTAATTCACCATGAGCTTTGAGAATGCAAAGTTCTAACCCTTCTCTCTCTCATATCGGGTACACGCATCAACCAAAGCAACACGGATATTCTCGTTGTAGCATCTCCTGACTAAGGTACGTATATGTAAGTATACACAACACCCCACCCTCTTCTATGTCGTCTCGAACGGTACTATACGACTTCGTCCTATTGTTAGTTTCGCCTATTGTTGAAAACAATTTCGCAGAGCTCCCATAGAAAGGGCGTGCGGGTTTCGTCGGCGGAAAATGTCTCGAGCGAGTGCTCGCTCGTACGCGATACGCGGAAATCGCGTATTTTGCGTTGTTGCTAGATGTCTCTTCTCTCTTCCCTATCATTTCTCTTCCTTCTCTTTCACAAACACACATACACACACACTTTCTCTCTCTCTCTCTCCTCTCTCTCTCTCTCTCTCTCTCTCTCTACCTTATACACCACAGTTTTCTTCTTTCATTCTCTCTCTAACTCTTTATCTATTACGTTTCTTTCTAAATACACAGATTCCTTCTCTCTCTCTCTCTCTCTCTCTCTCTCTCTATCTATCTATCTCTCTCTTTCTCTATTATTAACTATCTCTATTTCTAATTCTATCTCACTTAAAATCATGTCGTACAACTACCGGTGATGCCGGCAACAGGCCGCCTGACGACCACGAGATTCACCAATAATAATACATCAGCTGAAATAACCGAATGTCCTGGGCTATTGGCTTTTTGTCGATGCAATAGATTTCACCGAAATATAAATCGTCCGGCGGTACGGTAAATTAGTCGTGACTGCGAATACGATATACATATCTGGCACGTCTATAGGCAAATCCGTAAACGTGTTTCGACGATTCGTATCCAGACTCGTGAGCCTGGAATGATTCCGCTGAATCGTTTTGTATATTCGAATTTTCTTTTTAACTAGAGATCTACCTTTTCGATGACGGATCGAGTACTTCGTAAAATGTAAAAATTATTTCTACGTTCTCAACGATCTTTTTATCGTTAATCTTTATAATATCATTCATAATCGATTATCCGAAACTTTCAATTATTAATATCGATCAAAATCATTACGAGAATTGAATTGGTTTAAATAGAAAAAATATATAATATATTTTATAAAATAGTTATAGAGTTAAGATTTGTATAAGGTGGAATTTAGAAATCTTGAGATCTGACAAGAAACTGTAAAAAAATTGAAACTGGTATAAGTTTAAGAGAAATGAGAAATAATAAGCGGAAGAAATATCAGAAAATGTATAGATTGATTAAGAAAGTTACAAAGGGGAAGAAAAGAAAAAAAAAAAGAGGTAACAAGTATGCAATATAGGATTTTGAGTCAAAGAAATTATAAAAAGTGAAATAACATGGGATAGTTCTACAAAAGCCAATCAAATGATTGGTTATGAGTGCTAGTAAAAATGGAAAAAAATGAATGAATAAAATAGCTTATCATTGTAATTAGGAAATTGTATACCAAATCCTATAGATGACTGGAAAGCTGAATAAATATATTATTTTATTATTATGTATGCATTTAGGTATTATAGAGTTTACCAATCGATGGAATTACATACATATGTAATAACAATATTTACATATTTTTAAGCTCTCTAATTATCATATTTGATCACTTATTGATTTAAAAAGAAAAGGAAGAAAGCCAAAACTAAAAAAAGCACGTGAAAAATTGTTGAAGCTGTGGGGTGATGAAACGAAACGAATTTTCATGACGTGGGGAATACCAGTAGTCTCTGATGAAACTTTACGGTAGAAGATCCGTCGAATTTACGGCATGCCAAGGCATAAATCGATGCCATACAACGTCGAAAGTGTAAGTGTCTCGTATAAACGAACCCCTGCAATCTGTCCGTGCCGGTTTAGAAGGCGAAACAACACGCTTTCATCTTAAGCCTTCTTATACTTCGTTGAGATAAATCGTCGAGAGATACTTTTCGTCGATTAACTTAACTCTCCCTGTTCTTTTTTTTCACAACAATCAGATTAAGATAAGAACGATGTAAAAATGAGTATATTTAAGTATACTTATTTTTCAAACATTTTTTGAGGTTTATAAATGATCGTAGATATTTGTTTAGTATACGTTGAAAATCTATAGGAAAGTTTGATCGTCCGTTTTTAAATTAAAAAAAGTAATACATTTTCAGTGCGATAAAAATCATACCTGTTTAATAATGAGATTATAAAAACATTGTTTTACGAAATTTATAAGAGAACATATGTAAAAATACAATGGTAAAATGATGGAGCTATTATGGATAGATAAAAAAGAATGACATTATTCGACAGAATTTTCCGATAGATCTAATATTTTGAATATTTGAATATGTCGAGTTATCGACAACTGGCATTGGATTTTATTTTGAAAGTGTAAATCCGTTAAAAACGAAAAATGTATAATAATAAATTCTTTTTATACATCTTCTACATTCTATACAGAATATTTTATAAAAATCATATTTTATATACATATATATATATATATATATATAATGTAAATATTATATATGCAAATATATTATTTATGAACGTTGTATTTATTATAGATTTGTATGAAAAAGAAAACTCTTTAAATATCAATTAACAAATTATAAAACTTCCAAGTACATTTAAATAAAGAAAAATAAATAACAAGAAAGAAAGTTAAATATCAAATGGTTAATAATCGTTCACATCTAACTGCTTTAAGGATTGTTTGCGCGTGATTGTCACGTCCGATCTAACTTTTTCAATTCCATCGAATCGCGTCGAAGCAATCGCGTGCAAATCTCGATGACTCGACTATAGGGAAATGACGAATGTACGTTTTACGATCGGCTGCCTAGGATTATCGGTTTTGCAAATCTACAAGGGAATGAGGGATAAAGCCAAAAGGTTATGCATCCACAGTAACATTGAAGATACGATAATGCACATCGTTTAGTTCGATATGACGAAAACGTGCATATGACGCAAAACTAACGAGAAATCGTTCGTAAAGCGATCAACTGCAGATACGCCGATATATGACTGTTAAATAATTGTCGAACAACTCCAAGCACACTCGTTTCAATATCAACAATACTTCTGCATGATACCGAACCGATTCTCAGATTTCAACTTACTCGTTGATTGTCCGTATGTTATTTTGATATTGTATTCTTATGACGTATATGACATGTAACTTATCAAAACATTGATACGGGATTAATGTTGATCGAGTTTCTTGGAATTTATATTTTTTTAACGATATTTGATTGTGGGGTGCAGAGATAAATAAAAATGGACGGATGGACACAGATACAGATATAGAATATAAATATAATATAATAATATGTTAATTGATATGTCGAGCGATATTTACAAAAATGACGTGGATGCAAAGAACAAAGTACAAAAGAATTATAACTGATACAGAAGAATGACGAAGGCGAAGACTAAAACTAAAGTAAGAGCCTAAGTTTTTGTTTAATTAAGATCAAGATTGAATTTCAAACAGGAAACAGGAAATTAAATAAATGTAAAAAGAAAGGAAATAATATAAAACGACAGGAGAGAAATCAAATATAAGACTTATCGTTTACAAAGCAAAAGAAATTAAAATATATAACATTATAAGATTTATTATCTACATAATAAACACATTGAAACATTAGCAATGAGCTGAGATCACTGCAAATATAGTGTATACGGATATAATATCAACTTTATAGTAAAAAATTAATAAGAAATTGAACATAAAATAATATTGTTTATTATTAATAATAATAATAATAATAATAATAATAATAATAATAATAATAATAATAATAATAATAATAATTATATTTAATATTCGATAGATTTCAAAATTATTTGAACAGTACCGATGATATTTTATTTGTGATTTTAAGACGACTGAACAAGTATTGCACAATGGAAAATATGATTCTTGTAAATAAATTCACGAATAAAGAGTGATTATGATGATCCATCCGCTCATCGATTTAGAATTGGACATCGAACGGAATATAGTATAATAGCAAGCAGCAGGGCTCACCATAAACGAGTATTCGTTTTCAAAGAATCGTTTCAAGCAAGAGATGGAATATGCGAATCGACATACGAGAAAGAGAAATTTATTCGATGTGCTTGGCCCGACACGGATTTCGAGGGATAAAGGTATCAGAATGAATTCAATGAAGAGAGCCTATCGGTGTCCTTTATTAAGGAACCTTCGAGCCCTTCTCTGATCGCTCGACATAAAAAATACTGAAGCAAAAGGGATCTCTCACATTGGCAACATATAAAATCGATTACTGTCCTCGATAACTGGAGAAAAGGAAACGAATTGGGTTGGTTACTATCTTTTTACTGTTCCTATCAAAAAGATGATTACGATTTTTACTCTCTTTATCTCTCTCTCTTTTGGTATTTCGAGCAGCACAACGAAATTGCTTATCCGATTCAACATTAAAAATGGCATATTAACTTCATGGAAGCTCTATCTCTCTTGCAGCTATTAATTTCCAAATCATAAATGAGCGCCTATGGAAAAAGCATAAAACACAAAGATAAATCATAAAGAATGAACGAATGAAAAATAACAGTCACAATAAAAAAAACAAAAGTTTCCAGAAAAGAGAGTGCGATGATTCCAAAGATTGATTATACATATATCATACTAATCAATAATTAGTTCGTTCGATAGAAAATAAGAAAAAAACACCATTGAAACTCAATAAAGCAGTGAGGTGTTTAGAAAACTTTAGAAGGAAAATGAGACGAAATGACGAAACGACGTGAAAGCTACAAAAGGAGTGTGAGAAAAGGCATACCTATCAGAAGAAAATTTCGTAGTTAATGCCGTTGTCAATCGGTTGTCGGTTGCTTGATGAAAAAGACTTTCGATAAAGTGTTCTGAAATTCTAAGAGAACATGAGAATGTTAAAACAAAAGCACGAAAAATGGGAAAATGAGTCGTTCAAGGGCAAGAAGGGAAAAAAATAAAAGAAAAAAAGGAAACAAAATCGCGAATAGAAAAAAAGATAAAATGAGTTAAGTTAGTATCGTTAGAAGGTGTTCGAGCATCTTGGATATTGGCCTTGATAATGGGCTATTCTCTTAACGCTTATTTACTCTTTCTTTCTCTTTTTCAGTAAACCCTTAAGATTATTTTTCTTTCTCCTTCATTTTTTTCCTCTTTTTCTTTCCTCTTTTCCTTTCCCCGATTCGTATCTACCAGGTAACGCAGCCATTCTTCTTAACTCGTCTCGTTAAAGCATGATGTAGGGATAAAGTCATTCATTTTAAAATGCAACACGTTGTCAGAACAAAAAGGTTTACAAGAAATACGAGAAAAACGACGATGATGACAATAATAACTACTCTTTCCGAGCTGAAACATGTGTGTTCTCTAATTAAACAGTTTTAGTATAAGAAAGGTTTTACTAATTCGTAACTGTATGGTAGATAAGCTTGTACATTCGCTTGTTCACGTATATTTCGCAAAGAACACTTTTAGAAAACTTAATGAATTAATTAAAGTTGCAGGAGTTAAAATATTAATAATTTAAAGTTCTTGCGAAACATATACGAGTAGGATTTGCGTGAATATGGTAGGTTGTAAGAGGACTATAATTTGGATTAGACGACTTTGGAATATTCGCCGATCTCTTATATTAATATACAAAAGTTTCTGAAGAAACTGAATACATTTATTTATCATGGTGAACCTCTCTAAAGTAACTATTGTACAAAACGAATAACATATTCTAAAGATTTTTCAACATCCTTTATATTCATATTCACCGAACAATATAATCATATATATCATATATATATCGATCATATATATAATCATATATATAAATATCGATACAGGTCCTCAGCATATTTGCAATATTTTTAGATTAACGTCTCATTGAATTTGAAAGAAATAATAAGAAGAAAAAAAAACAAAGAATAAAAAAAAGAAAAAAACAATCTAATCTGAAATGTCAAACGCACGAATAAGACATTGGAATAAGACGTCAAGGACTTCTCATCGTACTACAATTTCCCTGACAATTTCATCTTTTCTTCGGTAAGATTCTTCGATGCTTTTCGCGTGGTCTTGTGCGTTTGGCTTTAAGGTAACGGGACTATAGCAGAGGGAAGTAGGCATGGTTCGAAGTGTGTAGCCGAAGGAAAAAAAAAGCTTTATAAATAATCCGAACTGCTTTCGACAGCTCTTGTTGTCACCCTCACCGCGTCGACGAGATCAACAGCCAGCTATGTAGGTCGCAACTTCTCAAACGTATTCGTATTCCGTGTACCACATTTGGGAATGTGCGAGGATAGCTCATTAATAAAAGAAATACATTTCCAACGAGAATCTTGGCTATCTCATTTTAATACGATTGTTATAACTCACAAGCATTTACATTTTTTCTTTTTCTATCTTTCTTTATTGTTATAACACTTTCTCTCCTGACAGATATCGACGTTTATTATAAATTACATGATGGATAAAAAAAATTTCAAAAAAAAAAAATACTTTAAAAGCACAGGGACTTTTTAAACAAAAATAATTACGAAATAAAAAAACGAAATAAAGAAAGAAGAAAGGAAGGCATATTCTTTCCCACTACGTCGAGAATGTCAAAAGCAGAGTTTCCACGCCTAGAAGGCTTCTTGTTCCGTTTGCACATCTTCGCCCTTTTCTTTTTCCTTCTCCCTCTTTTTCCTCACCTCCTTCCCTCATCTTCCACCCACCCTTCACTTCTCTTCCTTCCTTTACTTCTCTCTCTCTCTCTCTCTCTCTCTCTCTCTCTCTTTCTATGGAAAGCAGAAAAATTTCCATGCGCTCCATTTCGGATGTCTTTCAAATGGGTATCCATATTCGTAGATATAGAGTCACATAGGAACGTACCTAGCGTACCGACAGTACGAATGGGAAACGCGAATGCTAACATTTGTCTAGTGTCCGACTTTAAATAGAGATGCGAATCACGATATCACTACGACGGCAATGCCTTTACGAATGAGTAAGTTGGACGTAGCTTCATTCTACTCCTTCGATGAATACGTAGGAAACGTGCTAGTCGTTCAAGAAATACAACTTTTTTTAGCATTTAAAACGTAAAAATGTATAAAAAGTAAGAAAAACTGTTCTTTGAAAAAATAATAAAAATGTAATAAAAATAAAACTTAAATACATTGATTCGTCAATCCACGGATTAAAAAATCATTTAATTCGAAACATTGATATTATACCATCCAATTTGAATAAATTGATTTATTTTTCTAAATATGTATGTGCTAGGAAAAGAAACGAAAAGAAAAGAAAAAAATGATGAAGAAAGTAAATAAAAGTAAATTAAAAAAGAGGGGAGAAAAAAAAGAAAAGAGACCCCAGCACCACCGCTCTTTTTCCAGTTCCGTAAAGCGAGCGACGAGACGAGGAATTTGTAGAGGGTACTTTCGGTTATCCTAAATTCATACATCTTCACGATGCCGTCTCGCACCTTTATCGCGACTCGTCATCACGGTTCATCACCCGCGAAACGCTCGATTTTATTTCATTCCGTGTTACCCTCCTCTCGTACCCTCTCTCTCTCACTCTCTCTCTCTTTCATACTTTTCCACCATTCATGCTAGCGAAACCGTTTCATCATTCGTCAAGCGTTTCGCCTTAGCAAGCGATTCGCATTCGCGGTAAAGAAGCGTCGATGCGTGAACTAGAGGGGAGTAAAAAAAGAAAGAAAGAGAAAGAAAGAGAGATAGAGTGAGAGAGAGAGAGAGAGGGCAAGGGAAAGGAGAAACTTGCTTCTCTCTTCCGGATCTTCTCTCCCCGAGTCTTTTTCCCTATATTTCTACCCTCAACGAGACTCCTCTCGCATCCGACCTCAATACCTCCTTCACCATTCCTCTTTCTCTCTCTCTCTCTCTCTCTCTCTCTCTCTCTCACTCTCTTTCTTCTTCATGTTTTTTTTCTTTCTTTCATTCCTTCTCTTCATCGTTCTTTTCTCCTTTAGATATACATATACGAACCTATATACCATATACTGACACATAGACACATACACACACATACATAGACATATGTATGTGTGTCTGTACGCGCGCGCGCGTCTTCAACGACTCGTCTTCAGACTTTGATCCACCAGTAAGTTTCTACCAATGCGAGATGAAACTGATGGAAAGGAGTTGTAGAGTTTCTTGAAATGGGAAACGAATGAGTGGATCTATCCTTTTCTGCGCTAGGAAAACCCTTTAGGATTTAGCAACCCTAAGATCCAAGTGTACTTTAACCGTATGAAATGTTAGACCTTTTACTAGATTTAAATCTTTTTATGAATTTAAATTACCTAGTACAAGGATACCCTTTATATATTTATATATTTTTTTTATATGTTGGTGTAAAATCATATAATTCGGTTAATCATAAAATAACTTAATTTTACATCAAATAACTAGACGTTTGTGGAAAAGTAAATTAGTTAATCGTGGTGAATCTACGAATCAAATTATCATTTTATATACTTTAATTATTCGCCTCTTGTAAATTCATATATTACTTAATTGAAGTATGTAATTCTGCCTTTTTTCATACATAAACTGCTCAGCTTATTTATTTCATGTAATTATCACGAATTAATGAAATTAACAAATTAACGCTAACATATATATATATATATACAGGCGGCCCTCGACTTTCGCAATTTCTACTTTCGCACAATTTGCTATCCGCACATTTTTAAAGATTCAACGCTTTACATTTTACTTAGATTACTTATTACTTTACTTTACTTTTTTCTTCTTTTATCAGTCATTATGGTCTATTTAACGATCTCGTTCATTCGTGTTTTGTGAAGCAGTAAGCGAATATAACTTCGCACACTCACGATAAAATATCGTTCGTCATGAAAGGACGTTCATAACTAAAGTTTTGACGAACGTTTCTTTCTTTTATAGCTTTGAAGTTGTTCGCACTTGAGATCTTTAATACCATTTTCTTTTATGAATAACCATCGATAACAAATATTAACTATCCAATTTCCTGATGGTTTTTCTTATTAGTCGAACACGGAACAACAGAAATCTTTGGAAAACAATTTCATATTCGTGAGGAGTAAAAATTACATGCTCGAACGAATAATTTAATTTCCCATTTTCTGGTCAAGTTGGATCGATTTTTCTCGAATTTCATTTTGATATAAGAGATAGAGATTTTTTTACCATAAATTAACTCAACATAGAAATATACAAGATTAACTAATACATCCGTGAATATTAAATGAGTTTCTTACAAGTTTCACGGGCGTTCCGTTCTTTTCCTTTCTAAGGGACAGGCGGCATCGGTCATAAATTTGCTCGAATACATCCGATTATTGGTACGCGGGCAGGCGGGATACTATTTGCGACACAATACGGGATGATGCAGGAGTTTCTTGGGTAAAGATTTATGAAGCAATACTAAGTCTGGCACTGACCCAACCGGCCAACAAGTCCACCGACGCTCGACACGTCGAATAAACAAATACAGAAAAGGGTGTACTCTTCCCATCCCATACCTCTTCACCCTTGTTCCACTGAGATGAATAATTTCTACAATCCAAACTTTAACATCCTTTTCTCCATTTTATCTTACATTATTTTATTTTATAGTAATACTTTATTGATTATTTTATATTGAATAATTCGAAATGTTTTAAAAAATGAAACAAATACTATACTATATATATTCAATTTATAACGATAAACTCTTATAATAATTTTAGAATTTGTTTAACATTAAAAACTAAACGATATATCATAAATTAAATTTCAAATGGAATCAAATGGAATGAAAATATATAYATATATTTATATTAAATGTAAATGAAAGATGTAATATTACTTTTGATAAATCATTCAAAAGAGCAAAATTTTCTCTAAAAATGCATCTCCTTTATCATACATCCACAAAGTACAATGTAACACAATTGATAAGTATTATAAATTCGTTTTTATAGATAATATAGATTTCATATTGTTTTAAAAATTTTAAGATTCCGAAGGATGTATCGTTTACGCGGCATACGTGCAGAAACGTAAATACGCGCGTATGCGCATAAAGAAAAAGACAAAAAAAGGAAGAAAATTTTCTGGATTGTATCCAACACCTCGGTAGTTTCGTAAAAGAGCCCATGTTCCTGATATTGCACGGTATTCCCAACCTCCTATTCATTCTTGCTACAGTATAGCTTTTAAGTATGTATGTATACGTGTCTCTCTGCAGAAAGAAACAAACGTTTAAGAATCACTTACAGTGTTACCTCTATATAGAAGTATGCCAAAGGAAAGGTGTATTTTGTATGTTCTATCGTTTATTCTCTTTTGTTCTGTAACAACAATCTGCCATGTTGTCGATTCGAAACGTTCGAACGTCTTTGATTGCTGCTACGAGAAAAACGTCGAACGTGACGTACTTGAGTGAATCACCCTTAACGATCCTTACCCTATCCTTATCCGGTTCTTTTACTCTAAATTAGATCGTTCGATCGTTAGCGTGTTTCACTCTCGAAGATCAAAAATATGTGATTTCGAACGAAGAAATGCGTTCATTTGAGAGTCGACGGAAAATAGTAGAACGAAGTATAACTGAAGATATATATTATACTTCTCGAAGAAAACGAGAAAATATAGTTCATTTTTACGATTCGAAATACGAAGAAAAAAGTTCGACTTTAACAAACGAAAAAAGTTGAGTCCTCGCTAATGCGAATAAAAGCGAAATCACCTTAATAATATCTTGCGATCGATCTATTAAAAAGAAAGTGAAACAAAGAAATGAGACAATGGTAAGATCAAAGAACAAGATCAAAAAGAAATCTTGATACTTTAATGGCAATGATAGATATTCGTTTCCTTTCTGTCAAGGATGAACTAACGCAAAAGTGATCATAATCTACCTTTTAGTCACTCAAGCGTTATAGAAAGTCCGACTATACTGCAAAGTGTATTAATCTTACGATTCAAGTGTATAAACTATGTTCATTTTTTTTGCAAATAAGAAGTATTCTGAACATACAATTCTCTTTTTTGCAATAAGTTTCAATGAGTATTACTACATCGAGGTAGAAAGAAAATAGAAAAATTAATAAAAGATAATAATATTCATAACTCGTAATAGTATATCCAATTTCTAGTATTATCGAGACTCTCTTTCTCTCTCTCTCTCTCTCTCTCTCTCTCTCTTTCATCATGCATCGTATTAAATAAACGTTTATTAAGATGAACTCACAAGTAGTAATAACTTGATATTGCATGGAGTAATGTCGAAGCATCCATTTCCTTCTCTTTCTCTCTCTAAGTAATCAAATTGGTTCTATCCTTGCAGATTCGATTATTCTAGCTAGTATACCGAAAATGGCACTTAAGGCTAAGGCCCATCCTTCGCACTTATGCGTATATTGACATGTGATTAATCAAGACGCTTTAGTACACCTAATTACTATAACATTAACTAATGGTAAGTAAAGAGATCGAGTTGTTTCTTGATCTAAGAAATCATGGATGTATAAATAAATTCTATTTCGAAAAAAAAATTTTAATTTGGTATAAACGATCGTGACATCCTTATATCGACTCGTAACATATGATATCTATCGAGCGAGTTAAATCTAGCATATCGACTAAAAAATAAATAATTCGTTACAATTCAAATTCTTGTTTTCTGTTCAATGTCGAATTTTTCTTACTCTTAACATAACTCAAGGCTGATATCTTCCTTCTAAATACAATATATTGCCAATGTTCAGTCAAAAGTCACTAACTAACATTTATGCTAATCTGAGTTACTGCTCGTTAAACAAATTTTTAATGAAAAAAAATTAGGTTTAAAAGAAGTATGCTTCTTATTAATGCTTTCTACTATACTTTTCCTGGGTTATTTACATGTAAGCTATCATAAGTCATTTTAGATTAAAAAAATGTAGTTAGTGACTTTTAGCCGAATATAGAAGACATTTATTATTCGCATGAAACCCGAACAAATGTTATTTTAGAGAAAGAAGAAATTCGAGAAATCGTATAACGTTATATTAAACAAATTGATTTTCTTACGAACGAAAAAAGTCATATCTTCGATAATTCTCTTATATCATTCGATTTTCTTCTCAAATTTGAAGTAATCGATCTTGCGCAAATGCTTCCAAGTTTAACGGCGGGAGATGCGACCAATCTGAATGCCAGCCCTTCGTGGTATCCTGCCGTCGTGATACCACAGTTATTGCATTACTGCGAACGAGCATTCCTTTGGTTACGGTATCCTTGTACTACAAGGAAACTAGTGACAACGGCCTATTCGAGTAGAAGCCGATGATTTTCCGAGCCGATAGATCCTCTCGGTTGACGGAATTCCCAACGGTCAAGGTCATCTTTTCGTTAACTCTTAATTAATTGAAATAACTTAGGATATGGTTGCAACCGTTATTTTAAGAATGTCGTTCATTCATTATCAAACGTTTTCAAATAATGAACTACGCAGATATGGAATTCGATACCCATTTATATTACTTCTATATTTATATTAGTATCCTTGTCTGCATCTAACATGACGCTATAGCTAAAACAAAGCTAAAATGCAAGTACAAAGAAATTACAGACACAAACGAAGATATATTTTTAAAATGTACATATATAATAATATACGAATCCTATATTTATAATTTCTTTAAAAATCCTACTACTTTTTGTCTAATCCAAATAAAAATTGATATAATTATCTCTAGTGTATAAATTCACAATTTCATTATTTTTCTTCGCGTACATTCACATCAATTGTACATTTATCTTCTCTTTTTAATAGGAATTAAACAAAAAGTAATACAATCACGCATTTTCCAAATATAATATACATCAATCCTGATTACAAATTCGTTTGATAATAGAAACTAAAAAAGACAAACAGATTATGATATTTTGAGAGAGAGAGAGAAAGAGAGGAGAAAGACTTGAGAGAAAAAGAGAATCCTTATGTGTCAAAAGACCATCAGTGTCACCATATTTCATTGTGTCGTTGCTGACTGTGAATGACCGATTTGTCGGTACGCAGAGCATTGTGTCACTGTAAATGTAAATTCTCTCTGTCTCTCGACGATTAAGTCGATGCAGAACTCTCCTTCGTTGAATAGTGCTATACAGAGAAAGAGAAAGGGAGCTAGAGAGAGAAAGAGAGAGAGAGAGAGAAAACGAGAAAGATTGCATTTAAATAACATCAAAAACGAACAAGAATCGCCCTTTTAATGTTATTCTAGGAAAAGCAAAAGCAGAGAATCCTCTTACAAAATATTATTCACTTCAAAACCAGTCATCGTGTTGTCCATGGTTCTAAGCACCAAGAGTTCTATGGTTCTATAAGATTATTCGACTCTACCCATTAAAGTTTAAACACTTCGTTAGTCAGCATAATGAATTATTAATATATATTTAAATATTTTAAAAAGAATAATATTTTCGAATAATATCAATTTTATGATGACATATTTGGATGTTGACATGAACTAAAATTAAAAAGAGATGCGTATGAGAAAACTAAGTAATTCGATGACTGAATTGAAAATATCAAATCATGATCATTAAAGAAACTTAATAATGATACAGAATTAAACGTACAATATATATATATATATAGATAGATAAATAGATTGCAAGGGGTACATATTGAATTCAAAGGGGGTGACGCCTGTAGAAAGGTCGAGCTTCAAGACATACATACATACATACAACTTGAATCGTACCGCACGTATTACGAAGGAAGTACGTACATACGTACAGGGTTTGTGTATCCATAGATAACGAGCTTCCTCTCTTGCTCGGCTCCCTGTTACCGCTAATGAGCTACCGTTCTGTTTTCTGTTCCTTCACGTATAAAGGTGAGCCCAGCCGGTGCACTCTCGCTGCGGCTGAAACTGCGAAAGCTTGGGACGACCCGCCTTTATATTGGCATTCATTGAAAACGAGACCCAAGGCACGTGCACGTGTTACTGTGTATATATATGTATATTCGCGTATTTATGCATATAAAAGCAAACACATTCCTCGATTTACATTAATATCTTTCGACTCTTTCATATTGTGTGTATGTGTGTGTGTGTGTAGATCATTTAGGTGTGAGCATTCTCATCCAATGGTACATGTAGATGTTTATGTATATATATGGATCTTTATTTATAAGTGTATATATACATATAACTCTATCTATCTATACTCGGTTTCCCCTTTACCAGAAGTCGCATCGAATCAAGCAATCAGCTTTTCACACTTACCAAATACCTCTCTGTCTCTCTCTCTCTCTCTCTCTCATTCCTTTCCACTTCTCTCCTATCGTTTCATCACTTCTCATCTTCATCATCGTGTGTTTAATTTGAAGGGCGAGAAAGTTTCGCTCGATCGTTCACGAGATTTTTCAGATTTAGCTACGTATCTTTCTATAGGAAAGCAAGTCCGCTGCTCGTTAACGCGAAAAACGGAGAAAACGAGAAGAAAACTGGAAAAAAAACGTTAAATCCTTAAACGTGCTTGAAATATTTCCCGAAAATAATACATGTCGCGTTGCAACAGCACATCATTACGATACTTTATCTATATTTTTCTTCTTCTTCTTCGAATTTAACAATAAATTCATTCGAATGTATAAGATAGATAGAATTTTTTACTTAAAAACGATCAAAAATTCTCAACGACTCGAATTAGTTCAGAGACGTACCATTTTGAAATGTATTTGAGATAGAAACTTACGCTGCAATATTCGAGAGTAAGGCTACTCACATAGCTTTCGCCTAAAGTGTAACTCGGTAAAGCAAACGGGCAAACTCCGATTACAATGACCGGCCATTCGAATTTCGAGCTTAACCACGGTCAAGCACGCGGGTTAATGTAATCCAGCGTTAACTATGGACTCCCTATGGTAAAACTGCCAGGAAAAATCGATCGGTCGCATTTGGCAAGATAAAGATTTCAATGTGATCATTATCATTTAAAAAAGAAAGCTAAACTTTGTACAGAATCACATGAAAATTATACAACTAAGTAAAATTAAACAGTTAATTAAGAAATAAGAGAAAAATAACAAATGGAATAATAATATGTCATTCGTAGTAATAAATTGTGCACAATATTTAATAATTATAATACGCGATTTGATTAGACAATAGTCATGATCAAGGAGTATATTATAAGTCAAACGTGAGAAATAACATTATTCGTTCAAATAAATGCCAAATTATTCCTCCGCGAATTCGAATATTATCTCAGCTTAATTAATTACAATTCCCCTGTGAGCAATAAGACGATGACTCAACGTCGTACCTATTCCTTATACCTCCGTTTAACGACCATATTCTAGAACAGTTAATTGCTCAACGTATAACGGGCGTGAATGAAATAATTAACGATGACGATATGTCAAAATTGAAACATACGGAAAACTTTAAAAATATATATAATAAATATAATATAGCTTGTAATAAATTATTTTCATTTTAATTCTCTCAGAAACAAAAATATTAAAATAAAAAGAACAATAGATAGATATAAAGAGAGAGAGAGAGAGGAAAATAATATTGTTCAACTATCTCACTAGTTTCTTCCTTTAACTAGCAGTTTGTGCATTCGTAATCAAGCGAGCAAAACAGGAGGATGAAAATTTGTCTTATCTCGCCGTCGTCTTCGTCGAACTCTACAGCCTCCGTTACGTACAGATGAAAATGACGAGAGAAGTGGTGCCGTTCTATGAGGTATACGTTCTTTTAACGTACATCTTAAGCGTCAAACGAGAACGTCTGTTGCCGTACAGCTGCCTCAATTTCAAAGCAGTAGCAAGACTATTCAAGCGTTTAAACGAGTCGCTACTACGCAAACGTTGTTAATTGCAGAGTTGAAACAGACGTCATCAGAAGTTCAAGTTCCAGGAAAACGCGTTGAAAATGTTCATCTGTTCGTAGTGGTGACAAGGGGAGAAATAGGAAGGCTTGACAGACCGATAGAGCAACAGAGATAATTTCGTTTAAATATCATCGACTTAATTCGTTCCATCGAATATATCGAATAATTTTGAGACTTTAAATCTTTAGAATATATGTGATTAAAAATACATATTTAATTTGTATCATATTAACGCATTAGTTACCAGCAATGAAATGTACATGCAAAACAACACCGATCAATGCAAATTCGAATTTTTCGGTAATACCGATATGAAGGAAATGAAATGAATACTTATGAGATCATTTCTTCTATAGATTGTTAGGGATTTTAAATAATAATGTTCAGAAAGATAAGATAACAATATTCTTTCGTGTTCATTTGTTTAAAAAATAATATATAAGTAGAGTCGATTTTTAATCAATTGTTCAATAACTGAAATCAACGATAAGCCTAGTTTTAGGCTACCGGTCAATAAACATTGGTAGTGTAAATTAACCAGCTGCTGGTAAGTAATGTTTTAATAAAAAATTAATATTTTTTATATATAAAAGTAAATAAATACTTAACAGTTAACTTTTGGTAATTACATTTACGATTAGAAAGAAAATAAAAAAGAATATTATTTTATTTTAAATTCATTAACTCTTTTAACGTTACTGATTGAACTATCAAAATATTAATTTTAATATTATAATAAATTATCATATACTTTTGTTTTCTCTTCGGATTTCTATGAAGCATCCGTCGATTTGTCGATGATCTTTCCTGGATTTAGAAGAATTCGAGTATAGTTTGATCAAAAGGTCACCACAATATCGGACATAGGAATCTTCGGAATTATGTGCAATTCTCGTTACACGATGAATTCCTTTCGTATATTGAAATCTCGAAATGATGTCGGCGTATGCCAGAAGGTTTTCAAATTCTATCAAATAAAACTGTTTTTCTTTGAAGGACGATTGATTAAACTAACGTGAACAAAAATTATTAATACATACATGCATACATACATGCATACATACGTGATAAATCAAGTTTCCTCCTAATAAGAAAAAAACACTGATATAAGCATTACATTCGCACACACACACATACGCATACATAACTCATTTTCACAGGATGAAAAACAAACGCGACAATCCAATTTCACTCGTACGATATTATTCACAACTCGCAAGTGTTCCAGTTGGATATTTGTGTAGTTAACCGTATAATTAGGGGTTATTACAATTATTAGGCTTATAAGTAACGACCACCGTTTTGCTTTATTTTCTCTTCTCGACATATTTACATCATGCACCGTCAGATATACAAACTATGTACGAATCGTGAAACGGCTTTATTGACTCTTTACCTACAACCACGACGACTCTAACTACGAACAGAGAAAATAGGAGAGGAAATACCAGAAAATGAGTGAGTATATGAGAGAGAACAAAAGTGAAAGAGAGAGAGAGAGAGAAAGAGAGAATGCGTAGTATATCAGAGCTGGCATAGTGCCACGAACTTTATTATTAACTGTAACTGCGGCTTTACGCGATCCCCGTATAAAGGGATTCGACGAGGCTGAAATTATGTAGCACCTCAACGGCTTTGGTGTTTAGTTTCGGTGCATCGTCGATAACTGACCGTTAATTAGGTAGGTTCGGTAGGTTATCGTTCCAACGATTGAGATACATTTACATATACACATACCCCCGTATATACGTATATACACATACCAGAAATGTACCACGTTATTATTAATCCACGCTCGTAAAAATACACTCGATCTACCAACGCATCAGAATTGTTTACGAGCGACGAGAGACTGTGTGTATTTTGTTTCACGAACGGTTTATCGAATTTACATCTTGCTTTCGTAGGGAGTATCCCTCTTGCACGTATAAATATATTCGTGAAAATGAATGGTACTATAATTCGCGAATTGTATGCTTAATCATGTTAAAGTACTATTTTTATTTATTTATTTATTTTGTTCTGTCTTTTTTCTTTTTTTTTTTTCAAGGGAATAGACAATTCGTAAAATAATTTATTCGGGAAGAATCGATGATCATTCGAAACTACAAGAATAAAAAAAAAATAAAAATGCTATACTTGTATATATATTTCCGTCTATCGAAGTAAACCTATCGTTCTCGCATCGTATCGAGTTTTACACCAGTACCAAGTGATCACGTTTCGTACATCTATCTACGTACCAACCTGAGCTTGAAAACAAAGTTACCGTAAATAACATCGGATCCATTTCCTTACCGCAAGTGCGACTCGCTTCTGTTGCATGTATTCTGATACACATACGCACATACTTGTATACTATTATGCGTGTTTCCACACATGTGAGCGGAAATAAACCAGCTCTTCGTTCCATCCAAGGAGGCTCCTCCACCTTTTGGACTCTCAACGAAAAAGCTTCTCTTCTTTTTTTTCAGTAAGTATACTCACATCTCCCATTCAAATATAAATTACGACAAAAAATTAAAGCATTTGTAGAGAGATACTTTATTAAATCCAAAAATAATCATTATCTATTTATATCTTCTATAACAAATTTCCATCTATTTCATTATTCATTATTAATTATTCATATTGTTTCGCGTCCTAAATATGCGAATACGCGATCCATCTAAAACTAAATGAATTAATTGAATTTAATCAATTAATTGAAAATTATTAATCGAAAAAAAAATAATAATAAACGTAAATACTTAAAAGTAATTTGATTTAAAGAATTAATATCTGAATGATCGGTGCTCGAAAATAAAAATTAACAAATTTTTTTTCTGTACTTGTTCGGCTTTCGTTTTGAAGTTTTTCATGTTGTTTGAATAACTGGCACTGCTTTCTTCATAGTCAAGTCCATATGCATTATATCCAGGTTAACCTCCATGGTATTCAACACTTCTTTCCATACAACATCGCGGAAGCAATGTAGATTGTCTGGTGGTTGCAGAACTTTTAAACTACTTCGCCTCTTAACTCGGGAAAAAGCAATGTATAGCATTCCATGCTTGCTCTTCTTCCTACAGTGCTGTATTCTTCTTATTAAGACAGCTACTTCAAATTCAACGAATATTGCAGTATGCAACACCAACTTCGGTCTGTAATCAAATCATTTACATTTTATTTGATTATTTAAACACCATAAATGAATTTTCTAATAGTTAAGATCAAACTATTTATTGTGTCATTATTTTTAACCATTATTATATCAATTGTTTAAGTAAACGATCATTAGTTATGTATACTCAAAAATTTAATATACAAAAAATATTGATTTGCAATATAAGTGATCAGTTTTACATTGATTAATACACAAATTGTTAATCTTTTAAATGGATGGTCAATATTTATAATTAAATATCAGTATATATCTTATATCAATATATAATTCTGATGGAGTCTTAAATAAATGCTCACTGTGTATTTAAAATATTGACAAATTGTTATCTATATTAAACAACATATTTATATACATACTGATCATTTTATTTACAAACTATTGATCGAAAATATTGAGAAATATTAGCCAAATAAATATAGAAGTGCACCCGAAAATAGTCAACTCAACCATATATATTCCAATACTCTTTTTTTCTTAATAAAATTGGTTAATATGTTAATATACAAATATAAAGATATTCCTTGTTTAAAAGTATAACATGAAAGAGAAAAAAATGATCGTTAGGGCTCGGTTTCGAACAACATTAACCCTTTTTCCAGTTAATTGTAACTAACACGATCAACAAAACAAAAGAATAAAGCACAAAATAAATAAAAACATAGCGTCACTCGCCATGCAACGATATACGATAAATATTTGTTTAAATATATTTCAATAACTGCCTATTTTTTTTTTCACTATATACAGAATTTAGTTTCTTTAGCACTCTTTTTTTGTTATTTATAGTGCATTTGTATTGTGCATTTTTGAGAAGGAAGATTCTTAATCCAATTTTCTAAAACAATTACTAAACTATTTCAGTCTGTCGTTTGAAATAATTTTATATTATTTATATATTATAATAGTATATGGTATATTTATATATTTTCTGTAAAAAATTCTGTTTATCCATGAATACTTTATGAATAAAAATGAAGCTTTTTGAAAACTTCGAAAAGTTTGTCTCCTTGTATAAACTACTATCTTCCAAATGAAATTATTCTCCTAGAAAATATACAATAAACGTTTCATGATTTATTTTGAATGGTTTCTTTTAATATCCCTTTTTTTCTGATTGTAAGTCTTATTTTATCTCTTTGTTTTAACTCATATTTACTTTCTTTTTTAAGTTGAATTTACCTTATTTTTTGAATTATTTTGTGTAATATGTTCTGTTTATTTTGATAATAAGCTCTCTTCTTCTATATGATTCTATAATTTAATATTAGCTGTACTAACAATATTACATATATCCTAATCATATATTAGTTTTGATAATAATGTTATCTTCACTATGTCAATTCACTTATTGTTTGATTATGTTTGGATCTCGTTATCTATTTCATAACATTTGTTTCATAAAATTCTTCTATGGAAAATATCAAGCTTGTAATTATAATAATTATCTTAAAATTTTAATGCACACTCACCGTATTTAAATAATTTGTATATATGCGTTTTTAAAATTCTACTTTGTTTCCTACCAAAGCATTTGCCATTTTCCTTTTTTTGTGTTTCTTTTCTTAAAAATAAAAAATATATACTAATCCTTAGGCGAGCATTAAATCCCCCATTCCTTCTCATTCTCTCTGTCTGCTTATTTTCTTCTCTATTCTTTGTGCATATTTAATATAAAGAAAATAAACAAAAAAAAAAAAATAAAGAAAATACGCTATACAGTTCAGAGTGAAGTTTACATACGAAACTGGATTCGATCGAATGAGAACTGAAAGTTTCACGAGCTCGATGGAAAGGATCCATTGTTATCCTCTCGTATGAATAACTAACGACGTTTAACTTGTAAAAAAAACCGTTTATTAAGTTTATAAGATTACAACCCTCAAAAGAAACTACGATCTAAGAAACGAAGGAACAAGGGGGAGGAGGTGCGAGTTTACTCCCCTTTTTTAAAGGAAATAAAGGCAAATTAAAGGAAAGGGAAAAAGAAAAATGTCGTGATTTAGCGATAAAATTGTTCCCTCTTGCAAAACCGTAAATAAATAATCTTCCTACCTGTCGAAGTTAGTTCCGCAAAAGAGAGTACGCTATTTCAACTTTGCAGCAGTACGTTAACGACAAGCATGAAACCAACCCCGGCTTTATAAATCCATGTACTTCATCTCTCTATTTCATACGTGTTATGTAACGCAATCTTCGAAAAGCGAAGAACGAGAATATTCGTTTTCAACAATCAATAATGACATCAATCTGATGTGAAAAAAAAACAACGTTTGTACGGTTTATGCCGATTGCATTACGAAATGAAATGAACTCGATACACACGTGAGTACAGTCGATTAATGGAAAAATGATATATATGTTTATTGACGTATGGCAATACATCATAGTAGGAATAAATCGATAGAATCTATATTACTTTCACCAAGTACTAGTTGTCATTTTTCGTCTCTAATCTTACGTTAGTCGTAGGAATTTTGAAAACAAAAAAAGAAAATAAGAATTGAGGGGGTTACAAAACTTTGGCGCGCGGAAAAAATTAGTATACAAAAGTACATTTCATTTTGATTGTAACCCTAACGTTTTACGTCCAATTAATGATCTTGTCTATAATTTTTTGTATGATTAAAGAAAAAAAAAACAAAAAGAAAAAAAAGAAAAAGGTATAAAAAAAAACGTCCATAAAAGACGAAAATAGAGAAGAAAATTCTCTGAAGAAAAAAGGAGGTAGGGATAGGTAAGCAACATCATAGCGACACTAATTGCACCACCTCGAGTTCGTCAGCCAGTAAAGAAAGAAAAAAAAAGAGGGGAAAAAAATAAATAAGGAAGGAAGTGATGGTGTTGGTGATGGTGATGGTGGAACCAGGGAGAACGGAGAGGACAAAAATTTAATTACGACGAGCTTGTTTAGTAGCTCTGCTCGTTGAAAAACGGCATCAATGAAGGCTAAACTTTCTCAGCAGCAAGGAAGAAGAAACATCGTCGTTGTCGTCGTCGTCGTCGTCGTCGTCGTCGTCATCGTTGTTTTCGAAATTAACGCTGGAACACAGATCGTATTTGATACACATAGAAACAAGAGAAGCGCATTAATCGTAAAAGGAATTTCAAAGGTTTTTAATATATTCCTCGATCTATCCTAGTGGGGTGTGCCAAAATAACACCGATAAATACAAAACAACTATGCAAGAAAAATAGACAAATAAAAAGGTTAGACAGAAATCACAAATACTTTCATACAAAGAATCGGGTATGGATCCTGCAACAAACTCTTGTAAAAGTGTGTGAAAGTTTAATTACATTCTATCCTTCTCTTACATTCTTCTTCCTCTTCCAATTTTCGTTCTCACTCTCTCTTTCTCTCTCTCTCTCTATATATTTCTCTCTATCTTTTTTTCTATTTATCTTTTTTCCTTCCAGTTTCGACATTTTTAGCGTATTACAACGTTAAAAGCAAAAAAAAAACATTTAAATTTTCTCTCAAACTCTAGATTCTAGCTGCTGAATCGACTAAAATCTAGCACGCAAAACATACTTTGAGAAAAATTACGTGATAAGTACTTATGTAAGAAAAAAAAAGAAAAAAGAAAAAGTAAAAAAAAGTGGTTTGTTGTTTTAGGGAAAACGCTAGAATCGTTGAAAAAGAAAGTTTCGATCGATTGAAAGGATAAAAGATTCTACGGTAAGCTTGCAAGCTTCTTCCCTTCTATCCATATTTATTAAATTCACCTACCACTCTATTCCTTCGTTCTCTTTTCTCACTTATTCTACCGGACAATATATCGAGGAACGTGGAAAGCAGTGAAAGTAGAAGAACGTTGCCACCACCCCCTAGGGAAAGGAAAGTTGTCCGAACTGGAAGGTTACAGACGCTCGATAATCCAACGTTTTACGGCTAGAAAGATAGAGAAATTCCATGATAGCGTTTCCCTCTCGAACTGTCTACGAAATGGTATCTGAGAGCTATAAAAATTTAAACACTACGTCGTTTCGAAGCGCATACGCTTCATCGTCGACGGAATTTCAAGATCTCGAATATTAAAAAAAAAAGGCCAACGGAGAAAAGAGAAAGAATATTTTTCAAGAAAAATCTTTATGGTATAGTACATAACGTTATTCTAGTTTTGAATCTAAAGCAGTATATTTTGTGTTCTAACAAGGATGCAAAAGATCCGATCTTATTTACGATAGGAGGTATAGATATACATACCAAAGCATATATACACTCTTGAGATAGCTTGAGGGGATTGCAAAGTGATTTGTCTTGAGAGATCTTCACGAGCTAGAATTTGTATACGTGTCAACGTGACAATGCACTTTTGAAAAGAAAGCTAATAAAAGGCAACAACGCCGACGACTATAATGATAGAAGAAGAGAAAGAGAGAGAGAGAACGGGAAGTATGTAGAAGGAGTAAGAATAATGATAGCACAGAGATAACGTACAAATGAAAGCGTCAAAAGCAAGAAGAGAAGACGTCAAATGATGCACGAAGTAATAATAAAGTAGTCAATGAAAAGAATCTCGAGATACTCGAGATGATGATGGGAGAAAAAAAAAGAAAATAAACATAAAACACACAGAGAGGAAAGAAAATAATTTTGAAAGAACAAAGAAAAATAAAAAGGAATAAAAGATAGTAGTAGTAAGCAAAGTGACTAAACTACTTCTAGTAGTCAAAGTGAAGTAAACTATCGGTTTGTATCGGTCCATGAACCTGGGCCCCATAACTTTATTTTATCCTCCAGGGTTATATCTAGATTTATTGGTCGGACGTTGGGCATGCTATTTCAACGTTATTTATGACCAAGTCACGGCACTATGCCGAGCACTAAAATTACTACGCGTGCTACCGCGTTCACAACAAAGTATCGAAAGGGAACCGCGGATTATCTTACGACTATCTTTGTTTTATAATAATTATTTCTTGAGAAAGAAATAAATCATTTATACCTTTTACCAATGATCTACTTTTTTATTTTCATTCTATTGCTTAATTAGATTTTATTCGCGAAGCTTTTACTCCGTGTGTGCAGACGTCCGTCATATATTTGAAAATATAATAACTGTAAAATGTACACAGATAAATTGTGCTGAAAAGACTCGTTAAATTCACACCGAACTCAATTACCGTTCAGACGCTTGTCTCTATGTGGAGATGAATTTTTTCTAATTTGCTTTTACGAGTTATTATGCATTCGTAGCAATAACAAATAAAACACAAATTGTATTTTCAATGATATATCCAATCAAGGGTTTCCTTGTAAAGAAAATCATTAGTTGTACCAATAAATAAATATGTCTTTATTATAAATTGATCTTTGTGATTTTCTCTTATTCTTGTCCTTAAATTATAGATTTACATAAGTGAACACTTTTATTTATCTCAATCATAATTCTCAAATAAAAATTAGTGCTGACGAGTTGCATTGCTAACAGGTGTGCGCTTGAGCATACCTTTTATAGTCGAACGAACTCGTCGATTAATCTTTTGGTAGCTTGATGTAAAAATAAAAAGAAAGCTACATTGTTTACGAAAAATGTGCAACCTCACTTTCTAGATTATACAAACCTTCTCTGTCTATAGATGTACATATATACGTACGTATTCATTCGTATTTATAAAAGTGATGAAATAAAATTACAATCCTCAATAGTAAATTCGCTGAAATAATATAAAATACATTGGTGGTAATCGATCTTTTTCATTCTTCAGAACTTACTTTTTCACGGATATATAAATTTAAACACGATAATTCACATAACTTACTTATATAAAATAATATTTAAATGATACGATCAATGAATTGATCAATGATCAATTGTTATTTACATAAGTAACATGATTTCAATGGGAACAAATGATGGTACATCAATTTTTCTTAAATATTGTATGAAAAAATTTAAAAATTTCTAACTCATATTTTTATATAATTTTTAATTAGATAAACACAATTAAAAAATTATTTGAATTATGCAAGACTTGAACCATACAGTATGCACACATACATATATAATATACATATATATATACGTATATGAATAGGAAAATTTACTTTGACTAGTAAAGATACAAGATACAAACATAAATGCATAGATACAGAGACAAAGCAGTTCATCTCTCGGTGTCACTATTGTTCGTGATACATTTCGCTAACTCTGCTAGCAAACGCGTTTGATCTGTGGATGACACGAATCCGCGTCAGTGGCACGCGTTATTCGCAGGCTGTTCGCGACAACGGTTACTCGTCCAACTGCATCATTTTCCCCGAATTATTGACCGAATAATGTTCTACGAAATTTCTCCCTTTCCTTTCCGAACTAACCGATAAGATCTCAAAAAGAAGCCAAATCGTTTCTCATTTTGAACGAAAAATATTCATTCGATATGAAAATCGATCGATAAAAGCACGCTCGTCTAGGCTTTGACCTTCGTATCCTCGAACATTCTTACATATTCTTTATTTTTCCTTACCTCTCTTACTATTTATATTACAATTTTAAATAACACGACCTATTGGAAATCTTTTATTTTTCTTTTTTTTCACACACACACACATTTTTCCATTATCTTAAAGCATTGTACGAACGAATACGATAAAAAAGTATTATAATAGTGCTGCGATTTTTACATCTATCGTTTTCTAAAGTAAATTTCTAATATATTATATTAATAATAACATTTAATTTTATTAAATTATTACAAATAGTTTTGTTTATAATAAACAAGAAATTAAATAATATCAAAATTTAACGCAGACAAAATATTTGTACACTTAATGTACTTCCATGTTCCTGAATTTCAAATTATTCAACTTGTCGTTAGCTCTTTTAATACTGTTTACAAATATAATATTGTTCAAAATGTAAAACTGGTATGTATTTTTCAAAGAAAAATTACTATAGAATCGAAAATCCCTAATTACATTACAATATATTATATATATATATATATATATATATATAATATATATTTTAATCTCGTTAAGCATTAATAAATCATATCAATTTTTTAACAATCCATTCAAGTAATCGAAAAAGAATTGAAAATGAGGTACATATTTCGAAGATTCGCTTGCACCCGTTAGATAAGATTCGAAAAATTCAAAGACTAAGAAAAAAAGAGAGAGAGAGAGAGAAAGAGCGAAGTCGATATCGATAAATCACGAGGAAAGGAATGGAAAGTGAGAAAGAAAAGGAGGAGTTGATGGGATCGTAGAAGCACGAGAAACTCTTCGAAGGTTCTGAATCGGCATTCCGAGGTGGTCTAAGACCCTCAGTATAATGAGGTAATAATAGCAGAAGCGGAAAGTCTCTCGAAAATATTTTATGGATTTTCATGAGAAAACGCGACGATGGCAATCCTGCCTCAGTCTTGCAATAGTCTAGTTTTCCATCTCCATCCTTCTCTCTCTCTCTCTCATTTTCTTTCATTCTTTCTTTGCGTTCAACACACTATTCGCAGTTACTTTTTTTCCGTTTCCTTGGTACTTTTTTATTTTTTACATTCCTTTATCGTTCGGTAAAGTGGCAATTCTGTGATACTCAGCATCGCATTTGTATCGAAAATCTGATTTTTGTATATATCAAATTGATCGATAACACGATACTTTCCAATAGAAATTTAATTCCTTTATTGCACATCTACATGCATAACTATATGTATACCTCTTATACGTGATCATGGAAAATTCATTAGAAAGTGTTGTTTCTGCTAACACGAGCGAGAGATAATTTCAAACGCGATTGCTATTATCCGCGGTCTTAAATATTTCAAGCGTAATTTCAACCGGACATCAAGCCCAGTTTTTCATCCTGGTGTGTATCAAGTGATAATGTAAAAAATTTCTATAGTAATCCGCCGATGCTCCATACGAAAGATGATAAATGATTCATTCATATCGCAAATATCTTAGAGCTGATAAAAAAAAAAAAAGAGGTACTTTACGAAGTATAGAATTTTACGATAATATGCATAATACATAAGGATCAACACGCGAGTTCTTGTGTAGCTATATATGTGTGTATGTGGGCGTGAACGAGGAAATTCGACTTACAAGTGAATCGGAAAACTTGTCTCCTCAAATCGGATGCTTTCGAGTTACGTACAACTATTACTATTTCTTGGATATTTTCCTGGATATTAAACTTTGATCATTTAGCAGGATAATAAGAACTATTTTATATCAGCACAATTACGTTACTATGGAGACCCGATGAAGAAATTTGCATATGCATGCGATTTACTGTTATAAATAATTCAATAATTATCCTATATCACAAAGATTAGATAATACTTTATGTTTACCCTTTCGTGACTCGTTTTAGTTAATTTATTTTCCATTGACTAAAAAATAAATGTGACAGCTAATAACAATCTCTCGTACTTTCACCCTATTTAAAACGATTCAAATTACTATTCCTATTCAAAAGTGCAAATTTAATTATAACGAAACGAGCTGGAATGGACTGGGAATATCGATATTCCCATCCTTTTCGATTTTAATTAAATCGTTCTGTATTAACTTGACTATGTTCTCCTCGAAAGGTCAAAAATTCAGTAGTATATCTAACTTCTCACTTGTTTTTCACCAAATTCATACATAGTATTTGTTTATACGATACAATTTTACTTAACAATGTAACACAAAAGTGCGATACGAATGTAATTATGTAAGTACAATTTATTTGATACTCCTATTAATCTCGTTGAATCCGAAAGATTCGAATTCTTCAACATCATACATATGTACATTTCATATATATTACATTTGAAAATAATTTCAATAGACTTACAAAAATGTACATTTGCGTTAATAAAATAATCTAGACAGAGCAACGACTATACACATCCAATTAATTGAAGATATTATGCTATAACTTATCGTAGAAAGAGAGAGAGACTCAATCTAAGATGTTAAATTGTGTAAAACTTACAAACATATTTCTGACAGTAATTATACAAGTAGAACATGAAAATGTACAAATTTTCGTAATGTAAGATATTCTCTCTCTTTCTTTTTCTCCCTCTACTCTGTCACCGCCACTTTCACATATACACACACATACACATATAGGTATGCACATGTAGAGCTAAGATATACTCAACTATTACGATCGGTATAGCAATCACCGAGTTTATCGTTAACTCGTCTGCGAATAATTAACGATGTGAATTATCCGTTTGCGAAATTGTTAGACTCAGCGCGAGTTAGTTTCGAGATAGCAAAGCGCGTCAGAGCGAGTCGCATCATGAACTTACGCGTAAAATGCAATAGCTACGATTTAACGAGCGGTTGTCATGCAACGACCGTTTGAAAGCTCCGACTGAGAGTGTTGAGAGGAACAAACGAGCTCTACAACCGTTCCATCTAGAAAGAGAGAGAGAGAGAGATATATAGAGATAAAACTAGAGTAATATAGAGCTTTAACAGAGCTTGCGTGATACAGTTCGAAATCTAATTATCTTATCCTCGCGTCCGATTCTCTCGAGCGTTTTATTCCTTGTTAGTCTGGTACGGTCATTTTTTCGAACAACCCATTTTGTACCCCCCCCCACTCACCACCATTTCTAGCATAACTTTCTTTTATTAAAACATCCAACGATTTTCAATGTTGTTGAAAAATATTCGTTAAAACGTTGCACATCTCAAATCATATAAAAAAAAATATTAATACAATTAAATATTATATCTTGAATTTTATATTATATTATATATTATTTTTTCAAAGTCATCACAAATGAATAGATCAGGTGAATCGTTTAACCTATTGACGTTTCTAATTAATTATTGAACTTGTGACGAGAAAACGAGCGGAGTTATAAAAAGTGGATGAAGAAAACTAATTCAAGAGTAACCGCAAATTCTCATGCATTTAATTTGAATGCACGATCAAATCGATCATCTCTCCAAAGAAACGGTCAATAATAAGAGATAATTTCATTTATTCTTCGTAAAATATCCACTGGACGATGGCACATCGACAGGCACAATTTTAAAGTAAATTCGCTTCGATTAATAATCGAATTCATCGTTGACTTGTTGATTCGTTCGTCGGTATGTCATAGCAAATCTCACAGGCATAACCGCACAATGTAAATCCTATTACTACGAATCCAGTTGGATTTCAATAACATTTTGGTACATCTGCTCCCCAGGATTAGCGAGTTACGATATGAGTAGCGTTATCCAGTCTTTCTCTCTCTCTCTCTCTCTCTCTCTCTCTCTCTCTTCTGTCTATATGTTTATCTGTCTGTTTGTCCATTTGTTTTTCCCTCTCTATCTATCTATCTACCTTTCTCTTTTCCTCGTTTAAATTGATTTAGTATAATGCATTTTCTACGTACCGTACCGTTGGATAAACGCTCAGAGTGTCCGCGAACTAACGCGCGCGAGCCGTCATCAGTTTTGACGAATGTCACCAATATACCGAAGCTCCGACAATACACAAATTTCCTCCGAATATAGACGATGTAACTGGACGAATAGAGAAAGAGCTGTTCGCTAACGCGGGTTCGTTGAACGATTCCATTTCTGTTTGTTGCACGTACAATCCGAAAACTGACCGGAGGTTGGTACGTCGTTTTCCCATAAAGCAAAATCATGGTTCGTGATATTGATGGAAAAATCGAATAGCATCGTTCGCTTTATTTCCCCTTGTCGTTTTAGGCATCTGGTAATAAAAAAATAAAAAAAAAACATAAAACGTTCAGTAAATTGTGTTGCTTCAAGAATCAGGATAAAATGTACATTTTAAAATATTATTCCGAAGAATTTGTAGTCATTGCAATCATCAAATATTTTTCTTGGATGCGATAACTAAAAGCATAGCAGAGATGTAGAGACCGCCATCTCCCTTTTCTAGGACCTAAACACTCATAAGGGTAGACAATTACATTGTTAGGTATCGATAGGGAATCATAAAATTCTGGTCGACCGTACGAACATACAAATTGTATTTTCCATTGATTTTTATCGATACTTCGTTGTGATTCGAACTTAGAAACAAAAGTACATAGGAGAAAAAACATATAGGTACTACTACGAGAAAACGTATATGATGATGTTTGAAGATGGTCGGTGAAAGAATAAGAATTCGATGGAAATGGGTAAGAGACAGAGAGAGGAAGAGAGAAGAAGAGAGAGAAAAAGATAAAGAGAATGGAAGAGAAATAGAAAGAGAGGTGAAAAGGATGGAGTCGAACCGGCGATTCAACCTCAAAACGAGGGCCCAGATTAGCGAACTGCCCCGAGTGGTGGCTACAGATAAAGTGATTACTTTCAACGCTCGTAGTCTCATTCAGATCCTTTCTTTTAATTTAGCCTGGGTCCTTTTAGAAGCGTTGCCTTTCTACCACTTACCTTTCGCTCTCTATTTCTATCTCTCTCACTCTCTCTTTCTCTCTCTATCCTTTACAGAGCACTGCTTCGCGACAGCGATAAAATTAAGCCCTCGCCCTACCAAAGATTTATGTACTAGAAAAAGGGTCTCGCCTTTGCATCACACGCACTTGCCAAATTGAATGCTGCCGACTGCATCGAGCGTGAAGACAGCAGGTACGGCGTTAAATGCTGCTACTAAAGGAGTACCCCCGGAGGCGATTACAGTACTTTGGTACACGAGCTGTTGCGCAAAGAAGTGTATTTAACTCTTGCGAAAACCCATTGAAGAGTGAGAGATATAAAGAGAAAGAGATAAAGAGAGAGAAAAGAAGTGCAAATGTGTCGGATAAACGTGTAAAATAACGTATAACAATAATATCAATACTACACTAACAAAACATCAAACAAATATATATATATACCAAACACGAATCTTCTTTAATTTTTCTTCGTAAATGAATTATCACGCTTACAAAAGGACGTAATTAAAATCAACAATAAATAAATGAAACGTAGTCTTAACGTTCCAAAACTTCGTTCCCTTCCAGTCTATGTAATAGTGTTACTCTTTCGGCCAATCGGAGGACGACTTCGTTTTTTAAATTTTTTCCACGGACAATTAGCAAGCTGACGTTCGTCCGTACGATGAAAAATCGTATACGGCCAGCAGCAGCAGTGTTACGTTTCGCTTAATTAACTCTCATCGCCATCCCTCTCACCTCACCTCACCTCACCTCCCCCATCCTCTCTTAATCTTCCGCTTCTCTTCTCGCAAGTGTACGGTGTACCTTTCGTATATTTTTGTTGGCAATTAACTTCACGGCGCGCAAAATACGGAGAATTTAATCACGCCTAATTAGACGCGCGAAATTCTTCTATTCGTTAAATATTCTCGACATTAAAGCGTATTACTTATTTCTCGAGTAAACTTTACGAGATGATTTCTTCGGAATTTTTTTCTTCTTCTTTTTTTGTCTGCTTTTTTCCTCTATATTTTTTTGYTTTTTTTTTGTTTTTGTTTTTGTTTAAACCTAGTTAAATGGAAAAATACTATGAGCACAGCGAAACTGTGAAATACAAAAAGATAAATCGATCCGAACGATAGCTCGCATTAACGAAATAATATTTAATGTTCGACAAATTTATATCGAACATCTATATTCGTATGTATATTATAAATCGGTATATCGTTCGATCGTTGCATTAAAGTTCTACTTCCTTCTAAAGCACTCATCCTATAGGATTTAATGGCTTTTTCTCTGTTGCAAGTAACGTCGACGAATGGGATGCGCCATTACCGAGTGGTAAAATCCTAGGCACTGCATTTGACGTATCAACGATTTGTTATCGTCGCGAAATAACGCTCTGATCCTCGCTTTGCGTTTCTTCAATTTGTTTCTCTCTCTATCTATCTCTATCTCTTCTATCTCTTCTATCTCTTCTATCTCTTCTATCTTTTCCTAACATATGCGTTTGACATAGACTCAACTCGTTCCAGTAATTATGATTTTATCGATTCTAATCCAATCTTTTGTTATGCCCGTTACGAAGATAAATCAAAAAAACCATTAATATAAAGTGACAAAATGAATATCAAAATGCAAAAGAAAACGTGGACAAAAAGAGGATAGAATAGAAAAGAAGAAAAAAAGAGAGTAACAAAGAAAAAGAAAAAAAGGTTTGCAAAGTACATAGGTTAACGTATCAAAATGTCGATGTGAGCCGGGATCTACGCGTCCACCAATTCCACCTGTCACGACAGAAAAAGTGAGAAGAAAGACGAGGAGAAAGAGGTGGTTCAAGAATAGAGGGTAGGTCGCGTGAATATGCGAAAAATCGACGTTGGTGTCTCTCGGTCAACGTGAAAGAGAAAGAGAGAAAGAGAGAGAGAAAAAGAGAGATAGAGGAGTCACATCGACTGGCTGAAACGAAGACAAAGAGAAAAATGCTTTTGAATAATAATACGACGATGAACGGGCAGGATGATAGCTAGGATGGAATAAGGGGGTGAGAAAGGCAATGGAGAGGGGAGGGGGCGGGCAAGGAGAAAGAGATGGAAAGAATTAATCTCGCCACAATTTTCGGAGAGTCGGTCGATGCTCGAATGGCGACGTAGTAGATGGAAATGAGTGAAGGAGAAAAAGAAAGAGCAAGAAAAAGAGAGGGATGATGGAAAGGGGATGGAAAGAGGGGTGGGGTGAGGAGGGATACGCTCGAGCCGACATCGTTTATGAAGGTCGATGTCAGAGACGAGCCGCATTGTAGAAGCTGAGCGAACGAACTTCCATAGAAAAGCGAAACGGCCGAACTAGCGAGCGAGCTGTTGACATGCTTGCCTATTATGCCTTGGCAGCTTTTACCCGACAAAAGAGGGCATTTAAGGGGGTGAAATTGTAAATTCAATTTCCTAGAAAGATTCTAGGGGATGCGCTTGTGTTAGAAGCACGTATACAACGCGTTTCGCGACGATTATGGGTGTTTCTCTACCGACTAAAGTAACGACGATGTTTTCTTTTCCCTTTTACCCTTTTCTCTTCTACTTTCTTTAGGTAGTACTTCGTCAGCTTTACAAAGAGCAAGAAAAAAAGAGTGAGAAAAAAGCAGCGCAACCTATATATACCTTATTGTGTGTTTTTCTCAATTTAGCCAACCGTTTTCAGTATCTAATGCATTCTTTTGTTTCTCCTTGGTATGTATTTTTTTTCCAAAACATGTTATTTTCTTTTTCTTTTTAAAAGAAAACATAATTATATGCATTATTCATTATCATATTTATACGTTCATAGTTTTGATTGAATTTTTTTTTTGTTTTTTTTTTTAATTTTGTTTTATAAGAAGACAAACAGTGCAATATTCGTGTTACGGAATTAAATAATATTTCACGTTTATTATACAAACAGTACGTTCGATCTACACTGATAAATAGTCCATACCGTTTCTCGTAGGCTTGTTATCGAAACGCACAGTATACTTTCGAAAGACTAAATAATCATCGATGACAAGGCCGCAACACTGCTATTTTACCAGTATTCACACAGTCAAATAAATATACAAAGCAAAATAAACAAGAAACGCGATCAACATAGACGACCCAACAAAATCAAGCGCAAAAAGCGATGGACACACTTTCGAGGTAACGTCACGTATGTTTGCAATTTGCTGGACTTTTATCGAAGCGTGCTATCATCACTGGCTTTTCTACTATAAAAATCATTTCCGAGAATCGTCAAAATGAACCTTGTTGGAAATTCGTTTTTAAACTTACGAATACGTTGACAGTATAATTGAATCAAACTCGTGCTTAAATGATAATATTTTTATATTCCAGCCAAGACAATTAGAAATATTTTAAATAAATGTTTCAATTATACTCAATAGTAATTACAACAAATATAATTTAATTAAAGAACGCTAAAAAATATAAATTAAATAGAAGGATGAACAATAAAAAGCAGTCAAATACATTCAAACTTAACAAAAAAAGTAAGATATAAAGAAATAGATAAAGAAGAGACAAATGAAAAGTTTCAAAAAAGGCTATGCAAATAATGTCATAAATAAGTAACGATAAGAATCTATATAAATAAAACATCTTAAAATATTCATGCCGTATCACGATCGATTTTGATCAAAACCAAAAATCATTTGACAAACTCTCCGTTTTTCTTACATAGCTAGGCGTGCTACAGCATGCTATCGTGAAATTAAACGATACGTCTTAGATGGTAACCAACGTAAATTGTTTGTCGTTCTTAAAGGGAAGAAAATATGTAGAGAGACGAGGAAGAATTGGAAGAAGAGGGAAAGATATATCGGACTTCCCTAACTTCTTTCTTTTTCTCTCTTTCTCTCTCTCTCTCTCTCTCTCTCTA
>NW_015148974.1:2982039-3068480 GCF_001465965.1 Polistes dominula | reverse complement strand
TTTTTTTCTAGCTTTCTTTATCTTTCTTTTTCTTAGAGCAACCCCTCTTAAACGACCCTCTAGAAATTCCGTGCCTCCTGAATATATTCATGATTTTCCCCAGGAATCATACTGCACCAACACCATCATCACCAGTTTCGACGTCGTCGTTTACCGAACGAGACCGTGGACTTGCAAACCGACAGCAACGTTTTAAAATCGCGCCGTGGCAAGACGACGACGAAGTAACGAAGCTCCTTCAACGAGAAAAGAACGAAAAACTAAGTTAGAAATTTATATAACCAATCTCCCAACCCCACCCACTCTCTAACACTACCCACTACTTAAGTCTAAAACGAACTTTCAAAAATTTATACCAAAGACATTAAGATCTCTTTTAAAAAATGTATTAAAAATAACGGGTTTGCTTAATTTTAATAATATACGATTAAATATCTTCTATATTGTAAGTATTTTCTTTTCGTCAAACTAGCAGTGATATTTTATCGCACAAAGTTGTTATCACTTCAACTCATTATACATGTATCACTTTTTTTTATTATATCTTCCTTCAATTTTTCTAAATCATCAAAACTCACGTTTGATTCATATTCGTTTTATTTTTCTTTCGTTTAATCATATATTGTGTCACAATCGATACGCAAATTTATAGTTATATAATAATAATAATAATAATAATAATAATAACAATGTGTTATTTTTAAAATCGTAACAAACATATCTTTATTTTTAAACTTGACAAAATGAACATTTTATGGTTTTATTCATACAAAAATCATAGCGTTGGTTACACAAAATTGATACCATATAACATCGAAAAACTACTAGCTAAGAATAACTGACTTAAAAAATAACAAACGCGTGTTTAGAAAACGTAGAAAAATTCAAAAGATCGACTTGACGTGGTGATAAAAATGTTCATCGAGCGTAAAATTCAAGTAGCGTGTAACTATTGTAAATAGGCAAATCTATATACGTACAATATAACCATATGAATATACACGGTAGATACGCAAAGATATGTATGTACACCCAAGAAACGAAGAATAACTCCAATTTTATTTTACAACAGATAAGCTTTTAACATCTTTCGACACGCTCGAAAGAACACTCGAATCTGGGATATATCCTCGAGATATCACGTAATGTTATCTATCGTAAAAATCTTCTAATATTCTTCAGATTTCGAAAGGAATATCTTGGTCAATATATAATACCATTTTACTTTAAATTGGGATAATTCTAATGTTGCAAAAAGAAAAAAAGAAGAACAATAAAAAACAAACTAACAGAAAATAAGAGAAATAAGTCAATCTCATAGTTGAGATAATTCCTGTGATGATGTAAAAAAGGTAAAAAGAAAAAAGAGAAAAAATATAAATAAAAGAATAAAATAAGAAGCATATACCCTCTTTCATTCTCACCGAACAAATAACAATCCAGTGATAGATAAAAACGTCAAAGTATTAAAGAAGAGACAAAGGCACAGACTTGAACATCGTAAATTCTTTGATTTTGATGTTACTTCGATAGAGAGGCACGGAAAAGAGAAAGTAGAAACGAACGAGTGCTGCCCGTTGCTTTCAACATAACGGAATCACAAGGCGTTTTCTTAATGGTATAAAAACGAAGGGAAACGTTTCTCGCATGAACGGAGGCAAACATCAATTCGCGCTGACACTGGCGCGCCGAGACGAAGAAGAGTTCGAGTTCGGAATAGAATTGTCCGCCTGGTTAGAAGCTTACATCATCCTGTGCCCCCATTTCTACCCTTCTTCTTCTTCTACTTTTTTTTCTTCTCTCTTCCCTTCCCCTCCAATTCCCTTTCTTATTTTCCATCTTTTCTACACCCTCTCTTGCTTCTTTTTCTCTTTTCCAAAAGCAATACTATTACTGCTGCTGCTGCTGCTGCTGTTGGTTGCTGTTGGCTGCTAGCTGCTAGTGCTACTCACCGTTCCAACCGCGATTTTGCTGCGGCCGACCGTTCTTTTCAACGAAAGCCACCCTTCTATGCTCTTCCCGTATTTATACTTTTTCTCGTATATATGATGCACACACACACTCATACACAGAGATACCAATGGTTATTTCGTTGCTTTCGACGAAATATATTCTACCTTAAGGCGCAAAGCTTATGAGCGTACGAAGTATCATTAGAATGATACATTTAACAAGATACCACTTCTTTTCCCCTACGGGAATTTTTTTTTTAAATATATATAGAAAGAGATAAAAATATAATTTAAAAAGGAATATTAAAAAGAAGAAGAAGAAGAAAGAAAAATAAAAAATAAACATTAGAGACGTTACGAATAAATCATATTCTTCGAAAAGTAAGAATCTAAAGGAAGATGTTGTCGCAGGATGATAGATCGACAGAATGGGGAGCACCATTCGCGAATGAAATTTCGTAAAAAAAAAAGAAAACAATGCGTATTCGATTTCGAGTTATCTCGCGACGCGGTCGCGACGCCTCGCGTGCTTCTCGTAGCTGTCTTTTTCTTATCGATGATACATAAATCCCGTCACCGTAGAAAGAATAGCGCGTTACTCCCTACACGTTGCGGTTTACGAACACTCCCGACTGATTTCTATCTTTTTTCGGAAAAAAAGAAAAAAAAACAACACGGAAACATTTTTCATTCCGAATAGCGTCGTCAGTCCTCTCTCTTAAATCTCATCTCTCGAATCGTGTTAAGACTTTTTTCCTATTTATCCTTTAAAAAGTGTATGACAATAAAAACAAATTCGCATTTTCACATTCTACATAGCGATAAACATTAATTTAATTTTCTTCTTTTATTTCAAAAACATTACATACTAAATTAAATTAAAAGATTTTTCTTGAGTACGCATCATAATGAAAGTAGGTTATTTAAATACTTTATAAGCACAAATTCCTTATTTAAACATTACGTAAGACGTAAATATGACATACTTTCTTTCACATTCGCTCTGTTTAAAGAAAGGCGCTCATTAATTTAAGTTTCACTTATCCTGCTAGATACTTAAGAAAACATTCTGAATTCTCTCTTTCTCTTTCTCTTTCTCACTTCTTCTCCATCTATACTTTCTTACTTTGAAAAAAAAAACTACTTTTCTGATCTGAGTAAATGAGTAATTAAAGATAAAAAAAGAAGATAACCTTTTAAGAAAGAAAAGAATCAGGAGGTGTAGGAGTTGGAGGAGGAGGAAAGAACAATATTCTTTTCGATTTTGAACGGAAAATGTTGGCTAATAATTTATCATATCTATCATTCAACGATTGAAAGATTATTACTAAAGAAAAGAACATTGGATAGTTGAAGAGAACGGTCTGGTTATTACGAAAAGCTTCAAAATAAATCTCGTAACACGTATTGAAGGCATGGCATATAACGCCATGGAAGAACCAACCAACGTCCGGGTTATATTCGTTCTTTCGTGGAAGAAAATCCGTGCCCTTTTCGTTCTCGTAAGTAAGAAAAATATCTTCGGCAGATTGAGAAAGTGCAGAGCTTTGTTCGTCCTTCATAGTAACTTCGCTCATCCTGCGTTCGTGCGCATGTCGCCGTGCGTGATCCGAGAAAATGACGCCTTCAATTTCGCAAAGTGGCCCCTCCGACGATCGTAAATTATCAAAGTGGAAGAGAAAGAACCAAAGAGAAACAAATGTTAGTCGAAGGGTCAAATATTGCTAACGAGCTTAGCGTGCAAACGTGTGATACAAACCCTAGATTATTTTCCAATAAAAAAAAATAAATAATAAAGATTAATATAGAAATTAATAAATAAACACAAATTATAACGTTTCATCGATTATTTAAAACTTTTTTACAATACGACAAATGTTCATTTTTTTTCTTTCTTTCTCTCTCACACTCTTTCTTTCGCTTGAATGAAGATAAATTAATCAGGCCAGTTATAACGTATAAACGGTGAAAGAAAAAATTCTCCACTCGCTCCAATGGAAACGATCATCGGGACGAATGAAAGAGAAGAGTAAATCAAGCGTGATTTAACATTCTGAATTTTCAGATTCACTCGATCCTTACCATCGTGTAACTCAGTTGCGCAATGTTCCGCTCTTTTAGCAACAGACTCGACGCGTTCATCGTCGTCGTCATCGTCGAGCAATTGAAAGGAAAAGAGAAACTAACCTAAGAGAAAGAGAAAGACCTAAAGCTCTTTCTGATTTTCTTGATTAATTCAAAAGTTGTCGGTGAAATTAATTTCACTTCATTTTATTCGAATCTCGTTTCCTTTCCAGTCAAAGTATATCAGGAAAATAACCGTTGCTATTAGATCGATAATAAAAACAATAAAAGGACAAAAACTAAGAATGAAAAGAATGTGAATAAGAATACAATGACGCTCATTAAACATATTCAAAATGAAGAAATTAATCCTTTATAATCTCATGTTATTTTTGAATCACACACACTTATGCATCGATATTTTTGTCTTTTTAATTTCATTATTTTCCCAATGTTGCGTACACATTTTATCATTTCTGTTTGGTAATCAATAATATTTTTTATAATTACTATTTAATCCGTCTCAAAATATCCAAGTAAATCTAGTATATTTCAAAACATAAAATTCATTGTTAATTTTTATTTAAGGGTTGATATTTGTTGGGTTCAAGATGTATACATTTTTGTATGATCACTTGTTCTTACTTTTTATTTTATATTCATGCAAGATTAAAACTAAAAAGCAAACTGTATATGATTTAAATCTTTTGAAATAAGATCAATGACAAACAAGAATCTTCTCCTAATTTTTTTGTTTGTTAAACGAATTCGAATAAAATCTGTTTATCAAGAATACACGAGAAAAGTAAGAGAGACCTTTGCCGAATGCAGATCACGAAAACGAAGAAGATATCGTCGATATCGTTCTACTTCCTTCGCAAACTCCTCTCAATTCTAATTGAGGAAGAGACATGAAAGATGTTAGGCGCGTATCTAACGCCAAGACGAGAAAATTTAAGTGGATCACGTACTAGGCGAGTCGTGTTCGTTTGTAGTTTCATTTGCAAGAGAGAACTTTAAGCTGAACTTTGCCAAACCTACTATACACACACAGTCTGCGTCAATCTTCGTGTTTTCTCTTGAACAAGAACGGTGGATGCAATTTATTATAACTTTCAACGATGTTCTTTTGCTCGTACAATTTCGACAAAAATCTAGCTAATAGCAAAGAATAACGAGAAGAGTAAAAAAAAAACACGAATACATTGAATAGATTTCTATCGCGGATGTAATAGAAAGGGAAAAAAATTACACTCGACGTCTATTAAATTATATCTTGTTTCAAAGGAATTAAACATAAAATATAATAACAAATGTAATATGTTATCTTACTCGCGTGCTGTAAGAATATATGAGATAAAACTTAGTTGGGTAACGAGACCGCGAAGAAGCTACAAAGTTCTCAAAAAATACGGGTACGAAGAAGAAGAAAGAGAAAGAGAAAGAAAAAAAAAGAAAGAAAGAAAGAAAGAGAAAGAGAGACGAAAAGAAGGCACACGCGCCGTTGAGAAACGCCGTACGTAAGAAACTTTCACGTAACTTTCCCGAAACAAATCTTATCACATTAAACGCACATCAACGAGTTTCGTAAATACCGTACGGGTAAGTTCCAAGAAGTTGCGTGTCTTCGAATAACTATCTCGAAATGTTCTAGCAAAACTTTATCGATTAATAAATACATAACAACATGCAACCTTTTAAACGTATGTGTCTATGCTGACGAAATTGAAACTCTTGAATCGCGATAACATTTCAAGCGTGACTAGCTCTGCACAAACAATTTGTAAGATTCACCAGGAAACGAGTTCTTTGAACGCGACATCTTTCGAAAAAGATTTCCTTCCCTCAACTTGTTTGTTTCAAATCGTCCAAATCGTAAAAATCGAGAACAATCGGTATGTGACGAGGGAAATAAGGGATCGATGATCCAGTTTCTTCCCAACATCTTTGCGAACGGAGTAGTTTTTGAGTACGGAGAAAGAGAAAGGAAAAGGGAAACTAGATGGGAGAATACTCGAATACCAACGGTGCAGGCGGGCGGTGTATTACGAATGGCCTTAAGCCCGCGCCTTCGTAAATCCCACCCAACAAAGACGAGAAACAAGAAGAAATTTCCAATAGCCGGGAGCGGCTTTGCAAGAGGCTTCCTATCCAAGCCGCATGATCCACATCGTGTGGTAAACTAAAAGAAGAAGGAAGGAATGGTGGAACGTTTCTACAACACACATACAGATACACTTTAAGTCGAAACGCGTGGCTAACGCTAATTCAAATGTGAAATTAGACGTTCAAGACGACTTCTCAGGTACTACTCGTAAAGCGCTACACTCGCTTGACGATGGTCGCAGTTGGGTAAGATTAAAACTTTCCTATCTTCATCGTCCCTTTCCTACCCCTCGCCTTCTTCTCAATCTCACACACTCTCTCATTCTCTTTCTCTCTTTTCGGTATCCTGTCCGTGGTCATTAAAAGTTTTCGTAAGAAAGCTACGACGTCTTAACGCATATAAATGGATCTCCTACTACCTCTGGCGCGTTTCTCGTCCAAGAGGTATCTTAATAACGAGCCACGGTCATTAGTATCAGTCAAAATTTCTCTCGTTTTGAACTGTTAACAGACGTTCCCACGGTCAACTAAGCACCCCTACCTTTTTCTTAATCTTACGAAATAGGCTCCTTTGATAACTGGAAAATTGTCGGTTAAAATAAGACACGAGCAATTTAATATGAAAACTATCTCTTAATATGAATTTTATTCAGATATTGTAAATATTTCTCTTACAGGCAAAATATTTTCTATATCAATCATTAAAGGACAATCGAAAGAAGAAATTTTAAAGAATAATATGAGATATCAAGTAGACAGTTTCGTACGTGCATGTATGTGATGCGTTAATACTTCTATTGAAAATGTGATTGAGAGGGAAAAATAGATATCATCCAAGATATTGTTTACCTAAAGTTCGACTTCATTGAAAAAATATCAAGCAAGCGAATGTTTATGACAGATAACGAAGAATTAAATATCTGAAAGGAAATTAATTTGAAAACAAATAAAGAAACACAAAAAAAGAAAATTTAAAATAAAAATATATAAATGAATATTTTCAGAAGATAAAACATTGTTAAAAAATGTAATAATAAATGAAATTTTAACTTTCTAAATGTAAAAATATTGACTGATAGTAAAATCAAAAATCGTTATAGTACGAAGAAAACTGAAAACTGGATAGAATGCAAATTTTATCGTGGATTGTTTTATGAATACTATCGAATTCAATTAAATATGCCATATGTATACGGTTACATCAAGATTGAAATTCATAAAATAAAATTAAAGAAACAATGTAAATATAATAATATTCTCAGTCACATTAGTATGGTCATCTGAACGACAATGTGGACGTTTTATTATTTTCAAAATAGTTCATTTGATACTCCAAAATTAATTAGCGATCAAGAATTAATTAATAAAAAATTCGAGAAAAAAAATATTATTTAATTAACAATTAAATAAATGATCATTTATTAAATTGATGATCATTTCTCCCAGTTTTCAAAAGTATTATAAATGACCCGTTTATATTAAAAGTAGCCTAACTCCATTTATATTCGAATCAAGATATTGAAGGGTTTGCGTTTCAATGTAATAAAAAATATACATATTGGATACTAATGAGTCAAATTACTGACATTTTTTTGTCAGTATTTTAAACCTTGCCCATAATTTGTAGAATGTTAAATTTAATTGTGCTGTAAAGTATAGTAAGTTTCAGTCATTTTAACCCGGCTGAAATTCATAGAGTTGATAAAAGAAAAGAAAAGAAAGAAAAAAAGAAAAAAAGTTGATGAACCCAAAACTTTTTTTACGCGTTTTCATGGCTAGCTGACAGCTTTTCCACCGACATACAGCCAGCTGACGATTTTTTTATTTAAATAATTATATTAACTATCAATTCTATAAATTTTAGCTAGGTTAAAATGACTGAAACTTAAAAATTTTTTGACGTGTTTTCGGTGCTCCCGTTGGACCACCTACCGCTGGTGCACCAGCTGACGATCACTATGCTTTACAGCACAACTAAATTTAACATTCTACAAATTATGGTCAGGGTTAAAATTGGTCGCCAAAAACTATCACTGGCTCGCGGGCTACTAGGCCACTTTTAAAAATAACAACCACAGATCCGTTATAAAATTTGAAGAAGCCCAATTTCATTCAAGACAATTTAAAATGCTTCAAATTGAAAAAAACAATATTCAATATATAGCTCTACAACACTTCAAAAACATTATTTATGCGATTCAAAACATTTTTTAACTACATAAATCCCGTTATATACGAATGTGTGCAACGATAATAATATTCCTAATAAAGAGAATTTAAGATTATAATGTTCAAATTTTATCAATTTTTTCATTCTAATGTAATTATTTTATCACACTTACGCAGTGACGACTTCGATAAAATTTACATGTAATATAAGTAGAGTATATTAGAATATAAAAATAATTGTTAATTTATTGAAAAAGTGTCTATTGTTGTTTAAAAGCTCGAATTATATAATTAGAGTACCGTCCTCTTCGAAGTTCATCTTCAGACTAACACTCAAATATTCGACAAGTTCATTATCGTTAGAGAAAAACTTTGAGACTTTTTGATACAGTGAAATTATCCTTGAATTGGAAGGAAGAACGCTATTATTGACAAAAGATTGTTTCGAGATAAAATGATAGATTTAAGATAAAATAAATGAATCTTGAGTAAATCCTGATGCACCTTTTATCTTCCTAATACTTCGAAGATAGATATTATCGCGTAGATCTTTATGGTTCCCTAAACGAAATCAGACTGACTGATAATAAAATTTTTATTTATGTTAGTTCCATTTAAATCAATACATCTATAATGTATATAAAAGACATTGCGTCATTCTTTTTTTCGTACTTCATTATTTATTTTCAAAATCAATAAAATTCTTGCTAACATTTATTGATTCTAGCTTGAAATACCTATAAAAGTAAATCTATAATAATAGTTAATTTACATTTAGTAGTTGCTATTTGTTGACTTCCTATGATATAATATTCATTACAGTTACGAACAATATTTGATATATAGAGAATTAACACAAATACAAATAAAGATAGCAAGAACAGAAATCTATAGCTTTGATTAATAGGTAGAGAATATGTTTTATTTTATCAGGATTCTAATTACGATATATTACTATTTCACGTATGCTCTTACATTTTTTTGTATTTTATTTTTTCACGCAGACATCGATCGGAAGATATCACCACACGTTCTATCAATTGCTAATGTATTTATGTAGTTACGTATTGAATACAAAAAAAAAAAAAAAATAAAAGATAGGTAAGATCTACCTTTGAACTATATTTTCTACAATATCTATAAATATGTCAGATATATTTGATTACGAATAAAAAATTATATCCGTAAGTTTTAACCTTTTACATTCAGCGAATTTTTTGCATCTTCGGGTAAGTATTCAACTTCAAGAGCTTTTAGATAATATTTAATAAATCACACAACTTGAAAAACAGTACTGACAGTTTTTCGAAATATCATTTTTTATTAACGAGAATTTACTTGCAAACTTTTTTATAGCTTGTGGTAATAATTTTATATTGCTCCCGAATTGTTCCCATGAGATGATATTTCATTTTATGTAAATTCTTTGACGAGAAGAAGCTTTTGTAGTACCGATCAATAAAAATACAATATTATATGCTTATGTCTCTGCTTGTTCTTTTCAATAATTTACTATAAAAATGTAATACAAATTTTATACTAGTTTTAATTAAATTACACTCCTAGATATAATACTATTCTTATACTGCATATAATCAATATTTGAATAAAACAAGACATAAAAATAAATTCTTCATCATTTTAGTCCTTATAGGATTATATTAAATAAAACATTAATCTTGCCTTTGAAATTGACCACCTATATCAATATTTTTATTAGTACAATTAGAAAAAAACAATGTTGAAAGAATTACTGCTAAAGTAGAACATCTTTAATTGTTATTCTAGTTATGTTAATAGTGGAAAAGGCTAAAAAGGATTAAAAATACAATGCAACTTAAAATTCCCATTAATTTGACTGCAATCAACACATCTTAACAAGAGTCAGATCTTAAATAATTACTTAAGGTGTTAAACTTACCGAATCGCCAACGTGAAAATGGTATCGTGAAAGCGTTAGTCGAAAACCCATGTAAATACACTCCTTGTTCAAGATAGAAGAGATGTTTACCAAACGGCAGTGAAATATTGCGACCAGTGGCGAAACCACAGACAGACTAGAGAGAAAGAGAGAGGGAAAGACAATAGATAGAGATTTTAAGTGGCGGGGCGGGGATGATGTTACCAAAAGGAGTTGGAGTACGTCGGATCTAAGTTGCTACTCTCCACCAGTTTCGTCAATATTGATTTCTGACTTTCTTAAGTTCAAACTATCCTATACAATCAAATCACGAACAAACTTTAAGTAGAATTATTTTTTATTGGTACCGAGTTTGATATCACAAACTAACATACATGTACGTACATTTGCAAGAAATATAAACACACATACACATACGCTTGCAATACTTCAAACTAGATCGGTGTAGTCACAATTAACCGTATTTTCTTTAGCTAGATGATTTATTTTCCTTCCTACTTGCAGCAACTATACACAGTCTCAAAGCGATTTCTTTCTTTCTCTTTCTCTCTCTCTTACTCTCACTCTTTCTTATTCTTTCTTTTCTTTAAGCCCAACTTACTTCTTCTCCGTTCAAGTCGGGTTAGTAAAACTTTGTTTCGAACTTTAAACCATTCCTTTATTTCCTTCGGTGTGGAAAGAACTGTCTGTGAATTCCTTATTTATGAACCTAACTCCTCGTGGAAGGAAAAATTTCTCCGTCGTATTCCTCCCAACCTCATTCAAATCGCCGTTCATAAAATTCAACTATAACCGACAACGTCTGTATTCGATTGCGAAGCGTCCTTTAACGAATTTTTACGGACCACCGGAGAGAACGCGATGCAGGAATTCGAAAGAGGGAGGAGAACTGAAATTCCATTTGCAAACATTTCAAAAACGGTAACCGCATCCTCGACCGTTGATACCCGAGAGTGCATCAGATACGCGTAACCTGGAACCATTCTGAAAAAATATGCATTTGTGAGCGTATATATGTACTTGCTTACACACACATACACACACACACAGATATATATAATACATAGACCTGACGGTATAAACGCGCACGTGTGAGCGAGCCAGCGATAAAATGTTTTATACCACGTTCTTGGCTAATTATTTTACCTTTTCGATGGCACATGGGCTGGTGCGTGGAAATTGCGCACGCGTTCACTTTAAAAATATGTCAACTAATATCGTCGCTCGTGCGCGAACTTACGCGTTATAACAATATTTCCCTTCCACTAACAAAAAAAAAGAGAGAGAGAGGTGAAAATAAAAAAAGTAAAATTTAATTAATTGAAATTTACAAGGCATTGTAATCACGGCTTTGATGTAGATAAAATTAAAAATAAATTGTTGGATGTAATTAAAGTGTCAAACATCAATGAAGGGAATGTCAATTTTTCGATTCACCGGTGACGCATTTGCCATAGTCCATATATCCTCAAAACCATCTCCCATGGGATTATAAGTGTCTCATAGACCGCACACATATATTTAGCGAACAGAATCAATATTTGAAAATAGACATAACATGGATTTTCAGAGTATTACGTTGGACTTGTTATATCCTCGTGTCAATAGTCGTAAATGGAATGTTGACGAACGTCTGCTAGTTCCTACCGATGTTCGCTTTGGCAAAGAGACAATAGTCACAGATATGTTTGGCAGTCACGTTTTGAGTGACAGTAGTCACGAACATTATCAGATGTAACTGCGTACTATGGACAAACAACAGTTTGTCTCGTAACAACATAGTAACTACTTACATACCTATATCGTTACATATTACCTACCACTCAATAGAACCGTATAATAATAATAATAAGTATCTATTATATAACGAAATGATGCGAACACATTTTCATAATATCCTCGATACTTTGATTTGTACAAAAAAATCACGTATAATTGTTATAACCAAATATTATCGTTCAAATACTTAAATTCCATAAAAACCAATTTTTAAAAAAACGACGAGGAATAATGAAATTTTTCAATAAATCAATAAATTCTATTATAAAATATGTTAAAATCTTTTAAAGATCTTAATTTTAGCAAGAGAATTGGAATACATATACAAGTTATTATACGTGTAAGATATTTTTTTTTGTAGAATAAATGTATGAGGAGATTAATTAAAGAGATAAAAAAAGATGTAAAACTCGAAAGAATGAGACAGAAAAGTTATGAGATAATAATATTATTCGTGAAATATATATACTATTAGATTTTATCTCTACTACGTCGCTATTCACCATCGTAATCATCATTGTTTACATTATTTCCACGCAATTTGTATCTAAATTGAAGAGAAAACTGATGTTCATCCGAAGAAAAAAATACTATGACGCAAGATGAGAAGAAAACATTGTCTAAAAAAGAATTTTGTACAAATAAAGCAATTACATTGGTCTATTAAAGAAAGAAAAGTTCATAATCTGGCTACACAATTAGAGATTTCCAATAAGCATTTTCTCGAACGAATTAATCAGTTTTCTATGACAAAGACACAAACGTTAGGATTCGCAGAAACCAAAATGGAAAATTTGAAATTTCACGGAAAAATAAGCAGCATCATAAAGATGCTCTCTTCTTCTCATAAATTTTTCTCTCAAAGCTTCGATCGGAACCCACAAAAGAATAATCATTGGCGCTCGTCGGCGTAGAAAACGAGAAAGGAAGTTAAAAGGATCCTTATTCTTCTCCTAGCAAGTAACTAGACTCCACGATCGATCTATTTTTTCCACTTCTCCTTCTCTCTCTCTCTCTCTCTCTCTCTCTTTTCCCACCCCCTTCATCCTGTCAAATTCAATCTGATTAATCGCAAGTGAACGTTCAATTGGATGACTTAGGACGAATATTAAATTACAATTTTCCATCCAATAGCAAATATTTTAACGAAAGCAATTTTCAATTTCTCCAATCATTTAGATATTAATAAAAAAATAAAAAAAATCAAATAAACTTTATCGTTAATGATGTAATTTAAGTACTACAATGAAAAAATCTAAATAGTAAACTTTCGCTTCGATTCAACAAAATCATAAATTATTACTACATAATCTACCTATGATAAGAAAGATATATAAAAAAAATTGCAAGAAATCCAAATCAAGATGAAAATTATAAAAATAAAATGGAAAAAGTAAAATGTAATATGAACACGCTTGACTACTCTCTTCGTATTGCGACAATTACAGCAATTATCGCGGCATAAACAGCGGATTTACAGGCAAGCTGTACGAACAATACCATATTCGAGCTTTAATGGTGATGTGTATCACGGTATCGTGGGCCATTAGCGCGAGACTTTCCTCTCTTCTGCTGCTTTCGTTTCTCTCTCTCTCTTCTCTCTTACATAGATAGAACACACGTGCTTAGAGCGAATGTTAAATATTCGCGACAATTACTTTAAATTGCTTCGACGATTCGGCATTGTACACTTCTATTCCACTCCAGTGGTCCCAAGGAAGAAAGTGAACGAGTGCACGGCAAGGCCGCGAGAAAGAGAGAAAGGAATGAGAGTAAAACGTTTGAAACAGAAGGAGAGGAAGAGCTAAAGGAAGAGCCGTTGGGTGGTAGGTGGCGACTCTATTATCGCACTTACATTCTATTACCAAGGACTACCCGCTAGTGTAGCCACGGAGTGCCGACTTCGCAGCGCACGGCCGGGCACCCTATTCTAAAGTTAAACTCCACCTCTGCCATTACGAGTCGAGTAAAGCTGTTTATAGCGTTTAGCAGCAGATGCTACACTCGTAACAGCTTGCAAATGAAAACGATCTCACTCCCTCGCAATCTTACACCCACATCTTCTACTATGAATCCACGTCTTTCTCTCTCTCTCTCTCTCTCTCTCTCTGTCTCTCTCTGTCTCTCTGTCTCTCTCTCTCTCTCTCCATTTCTCTCTTCTTTTCTCTCTTTCCCTCTCTCTGTTGTTCATTGGTTGGTCGGTGAAATGGGGAGTAAAAGGGTGAAAGGTCGATTCCGTGAAAAGCGCCTTCTAACGAATCTAAAATTATTCCTTTTATTCGCCGTAAATGCCTCCCCTTAGGCAGTCACGCTCTAAACCGTTTCAATCGCTTCAAACAGGGATTTAAAACCACATTTGGTTCACTTTAAAAAGCGTTAAATTCTTTCCTACCCTGTTGAAGAGTTTACAATCTCGCTTAACGCGTTTACCATCTATCGTGGTATACTTTACCCGATCAAGCTACTAAAATCGCGCTTACATGCCTCAAAGAAAATCAAAAATTCTTTGAACGAAAAAAGTTTATATATAGATATACATACACGCATATGCTATATATATATATAGTTAAATAACTATCTATCTCTGAATACTTTTACAATTAGATTTCAAATAAAATGTAGATATTGTAAATATTTGAATAGTTTTACAGATAAATTACTTAAATCGATTTCTTCGCAATATTCTACAAAGTTTCAACTCGATATGGTCAGAATCGAACCAACTTTGACTATTCAGTAAATGTATACACATCCAATGTCAAAGTTACGTAGGTTGTACAAAACTCAATTCACCAGTCTTAGTGCATCGGATTTAGAAAATTACGAGAAAACGAACGAAACGAGATCCTCGCCGTGGGATAGAAGTGCCCTTTATTCTATGCATTTCGAACACGGCAAACGCTCACACAACCATGTTACTTATTAACATTCCAATTTATTTCTCGAAACTTATTATGTATCCTACACCTTCTTACTATAGAGATCACAGACCTTTACGAGTGGAATCGAACAAGTTTACTAATTTAAACTGGTTTCTTTAATTATCTTTTCTAGAAATTTGTAGTTAAATTCTCCTTAAAATACGACAAAGGAAGAACCATTAATTCGGGTATTAATCATCTCATTGTGATATTTAATCTGACTTATTAAAAAGTAGGTATAATCTATTGCAATATAGAAAGTCCTTCCCTCTGTTCGTCATCTCATCATAGTATTTAGTCTGGTTTATTAAAAAGTAAGTATAATCTATTGCAACATAAAAGGTTCTTTCCTTGTACGTCTATTGTTCATCATTTTGTATTATAAATCCGTTTAATGTATTGGAAGTAATAAAAATTTCTTTTTGCCTTTATTATAAAAAATTTGGATGAAAATAATTCAAAAAGTAAATGTGTTTAATCAATGGCATAATTACCGTCATTTTCAAAAAATATTTTTCATTTTTTTATACGAAAAAATTTACCCTTAACGCTATTTAGTTCCTTGAAAAAGAAACGTGTTATCTATTTAGAATATTGGAAATTGGTCAATTTCTTCTTATAATCATTAAATTAAAAATTGCAAACGAAATTCAAGTAATTTAATATAAGACTTATTAGCTTAAAAATCCATGTGAATAAACGTAAGCCCTACCAACCCAAGTAGTTCCATTCGTTATCCAAACTATGATAAAACATAAAGCACACTCAAGCACTCGAACGACGAATGCTTGAGGCTATAAGCAAACGAAGAAAATTTGCAAATTATTCCTATTTCTTTTATTTTTCATTCTCCAGCACGAATTTAACGACTATTAAAGTATTTTCTACATACTATTATATAAGGCACAACAAGCTTAGTTTACTACTGATTAAACGAAGCGCTTTCCAAAATAGGAAAGCCAAAAGCTAATCATAGAAAGCGAGACATAAACAAGCGGTTTAAAAAAAAACAGAGAAGAAAAAAAGAAAAACAAAAACTTTTTGGAATGTTTAATGACGCCCGTAGAGCTCGGCATTCGTTTAATTTGTTCTGAACTTTGGTTAAGTGTTTAATTAGTTAACTTTACATACTATGGAGCAAGGTACGCAAACACTTAGTAGGTAAATTACAGGCTGAGCCATTCTATAACTTTCCAACATCCTCGGTAGTAAGTGTGTAGTGCATAGTAATATCTCTAGCCCCACCCTGTCTACAATCCCTTTCCCTTCTCGAAGCAGCTAATAATATGAAGAAGCTTGGGTCTAGACAAGGCAATCTCCTAAATTTTCCAAACTGACTCTCTCTTCTTCTTCTTCTTCTTCTTCTTCTTCTTCTTCTTCTTCTTTCGCCCCCCACCCTTTCTACTCCGTTACATGATCTCTTTTGCAACTATCCCCGTGGATTATTCAGGTAAGAATTTCACTCACCGCTTCTTCCTATTCGTCTTCTTCGTCTTCTTCCAAATGAAAAGAGGCTTATACCCTCAAGAAGGTATTCCGCTTCATCGAGATGCTAATTTACTTATCTAAGAAATATTATCATCACGAAAGAGGAGGGCTTGGTTCCTCTGAGAGGCATTTTAGGGCCAACGTTTAACTAAAGTATCGTTAATCGAACTGTTCTCGTTATCATCCTCCTCTTCATCGTCCTCGTCCTCGTCACCGTCGTCGACATTGTAGACGTTGCCATCGTCGGCAATTATCGTCGATATTTTATCAAGCAGGAATACATCGTTAACCAAGCTGCTATAGAAGCAACGATCGACGTACCATGCGACAGCGTAAACCATATTCGACGTTTTAACAAGACTAATGCATCCATACTTAACGAGAATACTCACGTTTTAACATACACCAACCGTGATGGCCCGTCTCTTTTCTCTCTTCCTATCTATGTTTCCTTCTTTCATTTCTCTCCTACCATCACATCGATTGGTACATCGAGCTTTAAAATCAGGCATGCGTGAGCCAAGAAGTAATTTGTCGATTAATTAACTCGCCAACACAAGCGCGTGTCTTTCTTTACGTTGGAGTCATTTAACTTTAAACAAATCGAATCTGCCTCAGATCGATTAAAGCTCATCGTGGTACTTCCGAAGATTAAGACCGTATTTTTAAAAGTATTGTTTCATTTTTTTTCATTCTATGGATTAATTTAAGAATCTATGATTATATACAAAATAAATTTGCATATTGAACATTGCTTGGAGTTTAAATACATCAATAAAATATATAGTGAAATATCATAGAGTAAAACTGTTGATCTCAAAATTAATCAATCACAGATCTTCTAATATTTGTAAAAGAGGAAATTCTACAAATCCTTACAAAAATGAAAATCAAGAAAAATCGATTCTAATGTTTTATAGTAGTAAAAATTATTTTGTTTTATAATTATCAAAATAAAGTGAATCATAAAATAATAAACCGTCATCGTTAACTGTTGTTTTAGAAAGTCTATCTAATTTTTCAAACTAATGTGTTAGTTCGAAATACACTATCCGCAAATAACAACGCTATTGTTAAAACTATTTGTTAACGCTATTGTTTCAAAACTTATTTGTCTTAAAAATTCATTCTGTTTAAAGGCAAAGATATCAAACTCTCATTCAAAGATAAAGAAGATTAAGAAAAATAAAAAAAACATGTGTGCAGATCACACATGTTAGAAGTAAAACCTTCAAAAATCTAAGTTTCGAGAGAATGAGACGAATGCACAGTTTAAAGAGTAAGATAATTGTAGGATTTATTTATTATAATATTATTACCATATATAATAAAGGTCACCGGTATGGTTTCTGTGTGGAATAGCTGATAAGAAGTGCACTTTTCCAAATTTAAGCAATAAAAATGGAATGCTGAATGCGATAGTTATAAATAGACACCAAAATCATAGGATGTTTATCAAAGAAAATATAATTCGTCAGAAATGAAGTAAATATAAATAATCCTTTTTGTGAAACTCAGGTATAAAATTTTTTTTGTTAGTATGGTTTTCAATTTCCCGTTTTTATCTACATTCTTGCGCTGTATAACAAACATTTTAGGATAGATGAAATAAAGACGTTACGAAAAACATATGGAAAATACTGCTGGACTGAACAAAGGTTCTGGTAAAATGGAATGAGAGATCTAATAAAGATATTCTCTAGAAATATTTTTTCAACTCTATAGCCTGCCACACTTCGAGACCCTTATTATTTATAACATATAAATCGTCTTTATTCTTTGGACCACAAACTTATCTTTCTAAGTACTCTCGTCTAAATAAAGATCTGAACAATGAAAAATTTAAAAAATGCCTTGAATTGTATCGCTTTCTAAGCTTATCGAACTATGTACACTACGAGTCTCAAATTTCAGTCCCGTGGTAAGCCCCACGATTCACGCTGGGCGTTCAACATCTTAAAAATGTTCTTATTTTATTGAAAAATTAGTATAAGTTTCTTAAATACGCAAATATGACAATTAATAATATATTTTTCTTATATGCATGGGTCAGTACATGTCTTTGGATATTTTTTATAAAAACATATAAAAATCAAATTTAATAGACATATTTTGTCTTTATGAATCAAATATATTTTATAAAGAAGCAAAATAAAAATTTGGCTGTAATTTACTTGCTTTTGAATGGAATTTGTCAGTTACTCCTAATGTATCCTACAGTGTTCTCTAATTCTTTTTCTCTGATGTATCTAGTAATCCTTCTTTTTTTTAAATATTTCAGACAATACAATTATTATATATTCTATGTATTTCATAATTATTTATTATAATATTTGCGAAATAAAGAATTTAATATAAATTTTTNGGTGGAACGCGGCTGGGGTAATCCATTATTCGTTCCTTCGACCTGGGGAGACAATTACGGCCGAAAAGTACTGCCAGTACATTGATGAGATGCACGATAAGTTAAAAATTGTACGCCCATCGCTTGTGAATCGGCATGGCCCGCTACTGCTCCATGACAACGCTCGGCTGCATACATCGCACAAAACAATTGCGAAACTGAACGAACTGGAATATGAAGTTTTGCAGCATCCACCATATTCACCGGATCTCTCGCCGACCGATTTTCATTTTTTCAAGCATTTAGAGCTGTTTTTAAGGGGCAAACACTATGAAAATGAAGACAGTCTAAAAAACTCGATATCAGAGTTTATTAATTCTAAAGACCAAAATTTTTTTAAGACAGGTATCTACGCTTTAAAATCTCGTTGGGAGAAGTGTATTGAAGCGAATGGAGCATACTTTGATTGAATAAACAGCTTTTGAAGAAAGATATGCAGTTTTATACAATCACTTAAGAATCCGACATTTCATACGCACCAACCTAATATATACCTTCCAGACTCACGCAGACTTACACACTTATACAACTTACGAAGCAGACCACGCACCTTCTTTCTTTATTTCGACCGTCGGTTCGTTTGGACCTTATACTTTTGTCGCATACTTACGTGCTTATCTCTGTTTATTCTTCTACACTTCTATCACTCCTACCTACAAACATTTTGAGTATCGAAATAATATGTGTCCACGCTTCGTAGTATGCAGTTGCACACAAACACACACATATACAATATCAAGCAGGAGCGATAACTACGAAGCAGAGCATAAAGAGGAGACCGAGAATAGGAAAAACTATATAGCTATATTCTGTCTCATTCTCTCGCAGGCTCAATCCTATATGTTTGTCTCTATTTCTCTTCTTACTAACTATTGTTGCCCTTGCATTTTGCGGCCTGTCGCTCCGTTGCATATCCGTATACAGGCTCCGTTGCCTATCCGTATACAGGCTCCATTGCCTCGCCATCTACCGCTCCATTGCCTGAACCACCCGCATTTCATTTTTTTCAAATCACTCCCTATTCTAAAGAAGTTTTCACTTCAAAAGAAAAGTATAGAAATTCAGTTGCAGTACGTATATGTTACGTACCTTACTATAAACATATGCATGGAAACCCTACACCTACAAAAATATCTAATTTCTTTTCATTATTTACTTTTCTATTCAGAAATCAAACTCTCCCTCTTTATACATGTAATGTATAAGTTTATTTATAGACCTCGGTTGAAAAGTGATGTATGTATACCTAAATAAAACATGCAACCACTGAAAGATCATTCTTTCTATTAGCTTAATTTCTATTCACCCTTTCCTTGTCAATTGTCTTTCTTATTAGTTTCCAACCAGAAATATTTTGACATATTCCTGTTTTTAGTACATATTTTTCTGATTCACTTATCTTCTCATTAACATTAGATACACTGTTTTATATCCACTTTGTTAACGGTACACTAATTAATAACACATCAATAATTAATCACGCTAGATGTGTAATTCATCTTATATACGGTAATAATATATACGTATGTATATACGTATGTACATGTACATATTTATCACTCGTCAGTAGTGCAGCACTCGTGTATATAGGACACGAGTCCTATATACTCGTGCATATCATTATATGTGTATACATGTATACACGAAATAAAGTTTATACTTTTCTAATATCGTTTTTACATTTCTTGGCGTTCGAAAAAGACTGATGATTAGTTTGAATACAACAACACAATACACAGTATAGTCACCGAACAATAATCTAATGTGACCTCAATCGATGTAAACCAATCAAAATAAGACACGAACGCGATCTAGAAGTAACAATCGTTAATCATATATCGAATTTCTGCTTTACGAAATACTTTCATTCGTAGGATTTAGTCATCTTCGTCTGTTCCAACTTACGAGATAATTAAATTCACATTTATATCTTTATTGCTTTCGTTCATCGTTATCAACACAAATTCTAGCAAATAAAAAGTTTTCCGTATTATTAAAGTGTACTTTTCTTAAAGTGTATTTCTCTTGTTAGAGATTGAATTTTCGAAGTCATCTTGTCAAGGAAATTTAAGGTATGTATGTGTATATTTATATATTGTATATGTATATGCGTATATATAGTACATTTAATTAAAATATACCTTATGTACTTACTTTTATAAGGTTAATATGAAAACTCTGTAAAATTATCTACCTAATTTAAGTTGACTATTTTTTTTATCTTTAAAATAGGACATTTTTTTAATATTCAGAACAATTATCTTGACACACATTACGTCTTTATAATATAGTATAGATTATGAAAACAATTGTAATTCGGTTAGATCTTCTTTATATATATATATATATATATATGTTTTTCAAAATATAAATCTTCTATTTTTTTGTTATTTTTTATAATTTCCTTCATTGCACTAGTTACATTTCCCAACTCTAATCAAAAGATTAATATTCGAAAATTATTACTGTACTAGTAACAACACAGTATGTATAATTATCTTAGTATATTCATATACATATATAAGCATTTCTTATAACTTAAATAATAAATTTCTGATTTAAAAGTTTATATTCTGCTTGATATATAATTTATATATAATTTTTATAATAATCTATAATATAATATTTATATATAATATAATTTATATAATTGCTAATAGCAATTAGCGCTAATTATTGACTTCGTGATCATATTTCGTTTGAACGAAACAACATTTCTTGTGAGGTAGCGAATACGTATCTCATCAACTCAATAATTACTATCGACTATATAATACATATATGTTGATACATCGTCGCTACTGAAGAGAAAGTGTTCAAACCCAGCTTATGATAATATGTGTGTAATCGTAGACGAGGGAATGTATGAAATCGCCTATCACTCTACCAATCGACACACACCCCTACTTCGTCACTCTTGACACTAATGTAAGCTAAGCAATTCGGTATCATGCTGGTAATTAATCACAGGAATGAAATGTTAATTAAAACGGAAATTACAGAGACGCGCGTACCGCGTACCACATCGCAAAGCGCTCCTACTATCACATGGCATACTCGCATTTCCCCGGATACAATAAATACTCACATTTATAGATTTATGAATATAGCCATGCATCCTTTAATTTTATCTTCTGTTTTTTTCCAATGCATTTTGCGTACGCGACTTTAATAAAATCTGTTTACCTTTCAAACGAATATCGTTAATTATTATATCGTATGCGCACATACAATTAAAACAAATGAAAGTAAATTATCATCGTTAAATATTCCCTCTATGAAAATGATAAAAATTTACTAAAGAAATTCGTAAAATACGTTTAAAAATTGTAAAATAGATACAATTTGTTCCTGTCTCGGTAATCAAAGAAAAAATTACCATTTAGTACGGGTGTGTATTTATCAAAACAGCCTTTAAAGGATACATTTTTTATGGCTAAGTCACAAGCTTTTATGGATCAGCAAAACTGTTTTTCGTAAGGGTAAACATATTTGCACTGTCGGTCACGAGCAAATATTTTGGATGGTTCAATTTAGATAATGACACTAACCTACTGTATAATCATTATAATATGTTTTCTTAAAAAATAAGTTTTCTCATTTTTCATGGATTTACAAACAACGAAACAAAACATCTAAACTCACCCTACTATACGCCGTAACTGTGTTATATTTATTATTAAAATCTCGCATATAGAGAACAGAAATAGATATATTATGCAGATTAAATATTTTATACTAGATGAAAATTGTATAAGAGTCTAACTTTTATTTTAAAATCTTATATTAATCAACAGAAACTTAATTGTATAATGTTATATTGTACTGGGATTCAAGGCAAATTTCTATATCAAAACATAAGTTAATTCGAGATCCAGGTGTCTATATGGCAAGTAATATATGTGTGTATTCATTATACGATATCTAGATACAAGAGAATATTCGTGTTACATCATGGCTACTTCGCTTTAACTCGTATTCTCCAGTACATATATATATCTATGTAAACCTAGCCCTTGTAGACGAGTTGCGTTGCAAGGAAAAGTAAACGAACCGAGGGGTAGACGAACTGCGTCGAGGATGTACTAACGCGGAAGAACGACCAGCAAAGTATGTTAAGTGAGCCTCGTCGCACAAGTGTGGATAATAGTTGGCTACTCTGTATTCGGTGTCTCGTAACTCGTCTAACTATACTAATTGCATAACGTACGAATCGTCTGAATAACGAAAGCTTCAGAATTTCTGCTAGCAATCGCAACGTTCCTTCTATTATACACAGTTATAACGCCTTTTAGTAGTCCTGTTTTGATTTCGTTAGCATCCAAATTTTATTGCACTATTTACAAAAGAGTTAATCAAGCTTTCCATATCGGAAAATTTTAATTTACTATCTATTACCGATATTAAGATCAAAATACATATCTACCGATATAAAATACAAGATTATTGTTTAAGTAATATTATTTTATTTTGAAATAAAATAAAATAATATAGAAAAATAGGATTACACTGTAAAATCGTTTGGATACTCGAAGTATTGGAAAATAAACCCGTATAAATATGTAATATAATATAACTTTGCACTCTTAAGAAAATTTCACGAATAACGGCGTAAAATCTATTCAAAAATCAGAAAAATCATCTAACATTTCTTTGAAAAAATAGTCGATATTTATCTTACGTCTTTGCCATTTCAAAGAGAAAGTAAAAACGAATTAAAAACCGTTCATCCGCTCATCCGTTAGGAAATCAAATCGTATATATCTACTTGTTAAATCGAATCTCACCACTTGACGAGAAATGTAATCACCCCGATACTAATGATCGTAGAAACATTTACATAATGACGATTCATAATATGATTAATAGCATTAACTTTAATGATTCTTGCGACGAGAAACTGTCAAGTGTTGGGAACATTTAGTTCTACGTGTGAAATGGTTAATAGAAGAGAGAGAGAAAAGGGAATTGGATTATACGAAAATTGTATGCAAAGAAGAAGAAGAAGTAGGGTCGGTGGATCATAAAGAAATGGCGTAGAAATAATTTTGTTAGAAAAATAGGTTCTCTTTAAATCTATCTTCACAAGGTACTGTTCTTTTCACATCAATAACGAAGTTCTCTGGTAACCATGAAAGAGAGACTTTTAATTAACATCAAATGTTTACTTATTTGCTATAATATCTCGGAGGTAAGAATAACATAAAGATGCGCATCGATATTCGTACGAACGATGACAAATATTATCCTTAATTATACTACGTTTATTCGTTAGATACAAAATATGCTTGTAAGATCGTTTAACCGTAGAACGAGATCGAGAAGTCGAAGAAAAATATTCACGTAAAACACGACATTTCTTCAAGACTCATAAATATGACTTATACCATAAAATATACTGCTGAAACTTATCAGCATATGTACGGCTGACTCCTACGCACCGTTACCACTTACCGTCGAATTTGTCCAAAGTGCGTATCCGAAGTCCCTACGTTAATACTCTTTCATATGTATGCAAGTACAAACGTACACTTATGCAATTTACATATGCATGTATCTTTAGATATCCTTTCAGATAACCCTTTCAGACATGTCAAAGTTCACGAATATTTTGATGGATGACTTACTTCAGTATCTCGAATCTATTAATTTATTATACATTTTCTTTTAATAAAATGGTAATGATAAAATATTAAATAAAATCTTATCTAAAATTATTCTTATCTAAATTTTAAGAACAATCGTTATGTACAGCTCTTTGTCAATGATATTATCACGTTCGTATCTTTACCAACATAAAATAGTCATAATGTTAGAGTAGGGTAAAAGTAGAAAAGGATTTTAATGAAAACAATTTTACACGGAGCTACTTCAAACCAACGATTTTGTTTCATTTAATCAAGATATTCTCTTACTCTCGTAGCTACGGTTTACTCTTTCGAATAATGTTTAACATAGTTTCTGTGAGTGCAGTTATACGATAGTTGGCTATAGGTACGTCGTGCGAGATATTTCCTGACCTTCTACAAACGCATCCATAGAAACCGTTAAAGTGCAGGATGCAATGTCGCATTAACCGACCGTTAAAAGTTGACGGTCGTCCTTCTCTCGGTTGCATGGAAATGAAATAAGGCTGCAAACATACAATAAGAGAGAAAAAAGAGAATAAAGAGTAATAGAAAGAGAAAGAAGAGAGAAAGATCAGAACTACGAAATGTGTGACGCTTCGCGAGGTTCGCATTCGTACGATCGATCGTCATAAAATGTGGAAACGTCGCGTGTACGTCGGTTCCAGACGGGAAATATGATTCACGATTCCGGGGAAGTCTGCTGTTCGCGAGATCACTGAGTATTTTTCCCTCGGTAAAATATTGTCAACGCGAACTGCTAAATTGCGTTAACCTTTAGCTCCTGGCATCGTCATCATTGAGAGAAAGAGAAAGAAAGAGATAAATCGATAAACTTCGTGGCAAAAGCAGTCAACTTTTACTAGAAAATTTTCGTCTTGTCGTCTTCCTCTGTCGTCGACCATTTTCAAGATCGATTTGCGAAAACGATCATAAAATCGCTTACTTTCTTAAGTTTTTGATTTGGAAAATTTGGTAATGTTCTTGGTCGTTTTTCTTTTGCTCGCGCGCGCTCGTATGTGTAATATCGCACGTGGTCCTTCTTGAAAGATTACGTCTAAGAGTTCACAGTTACATATTTGAAATCATTTTCACATTACGAGACGGTAGTGTATTCTTCGTTTTTTCCTACCAACATACGGAAAATCGTTCTTCCTTTCCGCTACAGTCACGCTCGAAAGATACCGAATGATATCCGGGTTAGTATATACTCCGATGTAAAATTTCAATGCGTTTCCCTCCGACTTCCATATTTACATATTTGGAGTAATATTAAAATACACGCATAAGGATAATGCAAACGCAACCGTTCCTATTGCTCCGTATTACATGAACAAAAAAATGTATATAGTTTAGTATATACACTAGATATATATATTATATGTTAGACCTTTTTCGTTTATTCCCTTTGGCAAGTCGTAACAAGTCTACTTTCGATATCGATCCTAAAATATATTTTTAGGTTTAAGCCGAAGCGAGAAATCTTTTTCGGGTAATATTTGATTTTACGATTGAAGAAATACGAGCGCAAAGTACTAAAAGCGTTGAGCACTAAGAAAATAAAAGGACCCGAAGACTTTTATTCGAACTGTTCGTCAGGTGATGGCTATATTCGACATACGTATACCTTCCACGTTGTCGTCGAATTATTACCATGGACATATAGTTTGACAGGAAACATTGCCGTCTCGTTTCACCTTACAAAAAATGTCTATGATATTTTTCTATACTTGTTCAAAGTTTTTCATCTACCTAAAACGATTTAAACACACTTTCAAATAACTTTCTGAATTTATATTCCTGATATATAAATAGTAAATATTTTCGTCGTAAAAGAAAAAGAGCAGATATGTTTGATATAATAAAAATAAATTTGTTAATTAAGTCGGTAGAATAAAAAGTTCGCGCAATGTTATTTATTTGTCGTCTAAAAAAATTATCTTACATTAAAAATATTCAAAATATATATCTTCAGCAAAGAAACTCTTTGATCTTATTAAATGTTCATACTAAGCGTTGCTTGACAAACAAAAGTTAATTTTATGAAAAGTGTTGAGATAGAATCTAGGACGATAGTGTTAGAACCGTAACGAACGGATCGCATGAATGAATAAAAGACCGTATGCAATTGAAGTGCAAATTTCTCGCGAATATAACACAGTAAATGAAGTGCTAGGGACTTTGATTTGCCGTTAAAAGATCGACACTCATCACTTAAAACATTTTCACTTTGAACTGAACTATGCCGGAAATTCAGTCGTTTGAGCAGATTCAGCCGCTCGTTTTAGCGCTATTATTTCTCTATAGAATAAGTAATAAACAAGAAGAAATCAATATTCACAATGGTGCTGATATAAAAGTCTTCCACGCATGTATGCATAATATTATCAAAGAGATTAAAAATATTTCTTTAATTTTAAATATGCGATTAAAGCATTCTCTATCTTTCTCCACCTCTCTCTCTCTCTCTCTCTCTCTCTCTCTCTGTGTTTCCCTCCCCCCTTTCAAAGATTCCTATCAATAAAATTTCAAACGGAATAAGCAATTAATTAAATATCATAGCCTGACATACCTTAATCTAGATGTGAATATATTGATTTTAATTACGTTTATTACTGATATCAATGCAAGAGACAATAACCATCTTTGTATTATCGATATTCCAAAATACGATACCATAATACATATCAAACCTTTTATTTTTCTTTCGATATGCATGCCTATCATCGGCGTTCATGCGAACCTCGATTTTTATCTCTCGCATGGAAAACGCCATTTAACAAAGTTATTGTTTCCAGTCGAGTTTTCGAGGGAAGATAAATTCGCACACGCACTACACCTCGAATATTCGGAGCTTTGAAAACTAAAATTAACTGGTGAACAAAAAAGTACACATAATTAAAATGTATGTTATTATATATATAATATCTCTCTTTCATTTATAAAGTTGAATACCACTTATATTTTTTCAATTTATTAAAACAGACATATCGCAATAATAGTCTATCAAGTATCTAACATTTAAATAATAAAACTAAATTAGTTAAAATTAAAATTAAAATATTTATGTGTGTGAAAATAATGAATTTTCTATCCTATTCAATATTAAATATATTATTTACATCGATTCGCAATGCTTTCACCCTCGTGAAAACAATACAGGTAATTTACTTCATAAATAATATATATATCTATATATATTGGTTAAATCATTATAACACAATGCTTTTCATCATTTCAACAATTTCGACAGCTAGAACTATGACACGATGCTAAACTATGACATATACTATTCTGTCATTCTAAATGTTTCACATAAAGAAATTCTCCTTTTATCGTTTTTGATAATAAAATAGATATTTCACGTCTATAAAATTTGAGATAGGAATAGTGGAAAATGTGTATCGATATGTTTCAACTCCGTTTGTTTAACAAGACTCTCGTAACTACGTTATATGATTTATAAAAGTTACTGCGAAAAAGCTTTGACAACAATCAAACCGACACATTCACAGGATATGAATGACAATAGATTGTCAATATACAATTTTAGCTATTGTCTCTCGGAGTTAAAAAATGAAAAAATATTATTAACATCTAGTTTGTTTTATGGTTCACTTATTATTCAAGAAAGAAAAAGAAGAAAAGAAACAAAGAGAAAGACAGAGAAAAGTGACGTAGGAAAAATGGTTCGTCAGCATTTATTCATCTGATGTGAAGTCACCAACATTACCCTGTTATATCGAAATGGGGATAACAAAGTATAGAAAAAGGAAAGAAAGAAAAAAAGATAGATAAGCGAAGAGACAAGATAAAATGTAAAAGCAGGTTATGGAGAGAAAGAAGAGAAGAAGTCCAGAAGAACGATTCCGGGTGATAGAAAGAAAGATACAAGATAGGGAGTTGGAAAAAGGTAGAACAAATAGAAAAAGAGATAGATATAGATACAAGGAGGAAAGGACGAAAGAAAATAAATAAGAAGAGAAAGAGAGGGAGAGAAAAAGGAAGAAAGTCGAGTGGTATAGAGACTACGATGAGGGGTTTCACCGAGGCTGAAGTGGCATTAAGTTGACACACAAAGAGGGATGGGTTTAACGTCTGGTAAAGCTGACGAGTAAACATGCTTTTTGTCCTAGGATGTACGCTCAGGTATAATATGTTAATGTGTCGTGAAATATGTCGAGTGCAACAAACGAACGTGCGGTCTGCGTATTTCTTCTTGTAACCCTAATCTTCGTTGATTCAAAGAGAATAATCTTGGTTATGAAGACTTTGAAAAATCGTAGGAGTAAGAAACAACATTTATACCTTAACTTAACTTTTCAATTTTGTATATATATATTAATTCATATGCATTTTAAATAATAAACAATTATTTCCTTTTACAAAAATTCATTTATAACAGCAATTATATAGCTTCAAAAATAAGACCAACAGTAATTCATTGTCTCTTCTTCCTCATGTATACATATATGAAGTTCCTATAGGTATACAGGGTGTTTCTTGACCATTATAAATATAGCCAGATTGAATTACTAATTCCTGTCTAATCACTAAAGTCAAGCAACGTAGACAAGAGTAATAAAATGAGTGAATAATCTATTCAGAAAAATGAAAATCGTGTGTTGTTGACTCCAAAAAGGCAGAAAAAATGTTACCTCTTTAGTAGTATTAAACAGATGTGAGAAGGTGTTCGTGTAAAAATGACTCGAACCCATAAAAGAGAGGAAATACAAAAAACACACATAGAATTAAAAAATAAATATGTTTAATATAATTATTATATACGGTAAAACGAAAATAATTTTTATTAATACATTTTTATTTGTGCACGAGTATGTATGTGTGTGTACCAGTTTGTCTATAATAGCACCGTTTCCCAGGGAGAATCACGTTAGCGACGCAATTACGGTTTTGTAGCCACATAGATTTAACGAGGAAGAAACGGCTCAGGATCGCGTTAATCTACGACGGTTAAAGCGCGTGCCAACGATTCCTACAACGGCACATGGTAATGCGTTCGAGTGCATAACTCACGTTTCGAGGTTTCTCTGTGTGCTAGCCACAGTAATTGGCACGATATCTACGTACCCTGTGCCAAAGGTGCCTGCTTCAAGAGGATTTGCTATCTTACGGTCTGTCAATCGCACTCCCGTTTGATTTCGGTCAAGCTTCGTCGAAGAGATTTTATGAGCTAACAGATACTAGAAATTAATTACATTCTAACGAGATAATACAGATACATACACCGATTGTAAATAATAGTATACTAATCAATTTTAATCAAACATAATAAAATCCAATTTTAACTAATATTATATTATTATATAATGAAAGTAAAAGAGTACAGAAATATTTCTGTGAAATATTTCACAGAAAATATATAAACCACAAACAATTGAATAACTCTTTCGTTTAATAAAAGTATTTTGATAGATTACAACGTGCCAGTCTGAAGGTGAATCTCGATAAGGACGGTACATACATATATCATATACTCCGAGTTTTTAGACGACAATATACACTCTCATCGATTAATTAACAATTATTTTAATATTCTAATACACTCTACTTACATTACAAGACAATTTAATCCTCGAAGTCTTCACTGCGCAGAAGCGATAAAATAATTACATTAGAATGAAAAAACTGCTAAAATCTGAACGTTATAATCCTATTTTCTATTTATTATATAGTCATATTTTTATGAAAAGTTATTTTCCATGATATATCTTTTCTGAAATCAATCAAAGTATGTCTTAAACAGTTTTCATATCATTAAAAGCAAAGAAAATATTTAGATGGCCTCCTTCAGCTAGGAGACACCCTGTATACATTATTTCTCATTCTTATCGCAATGACAAAAAATTGGAAGCAAAAGTAAGAGTTTGCGAGAACATCAAGAATGTCGATAATGTGCATACACACATTCATCTTCATAGGGAAAACTTCTTTTTTTTGACCCATTGTCATTGAAATATTTTTTCTTCGGAAAGGAAACTTTTATAAAAATATATAAAAACTATCTTTGATGAATTTTTGCTCCAACGCTTTTTTCTACATATACTGTTTCGAAACTTATTGATATTCGTACATAACAAATCGACGAATGAAGCATCAAAACTGATAACGGAGAATTGAAAGACGTTGTTACTTTTTTTTTGGCTCTCTCCATTAAAATTAATTCGTAATCTTTGGCATATCGTTAGGCACTCTCGCACTCGAAACGATCACTTGAAAATTCAGCATTATTCCAGTATAAAAGCAAGGATAAAAGCTGTTAATGGAAACTTTTACGACCCATTGTCTCTCTCTTTCTTTCTTTTTCTTTCTCCCTCTCGCTCTTACTCTCTCTCTCTCTCTCTCTCTCTCTCTCTCTCTCACTCTTTTTCTTTCGTTCTTCGATTTTCTCTAGAACCACTGAACATAGAATATAACAGCGATCAATAATACTTTCTGAAGCTGTCTAATTCGAATGTCGATCATGAAACGTATCGATCGACTTTACTTCACAATGGAGTGAGTGCAGCTCTTACAAGAAAGCTCGTGCGTTTCTAATCGAGTTTAAAATCATCGAGAAACTCACAGGAATAAAACAAGTGAAAGAACGAAATAAAGTTTCCGAGATGCTTGAAAAACGTTGAACGGGGAAAGAATATACCCACCGTTTAATACGGAAATCGGAAACTCGTCTTAGAAAAGCTCACGTCAAAGGACCTCCACGTTATGTTAGCATAACAATAAATTTAAGAGGAAGAAGGAAACGAACGAACAAACGTTCGCAAATTCACCAGCCATACCTGCCGATATTTACGATTTTATGGATTGCCTATGGTAGAGTAGCGTAGAAAATCCATTTCGTTCGGGTTGTCGTAGAATATACGGCATAGGTCACAAGATCGTCTCCATCGATCACACGACGAGAACGAGACGATCTTCGGCTGAGCCATCAACGAATATTACTACTAGTACCGCTTCTCTTTCTCTCTCTCTTTCTCGCTTTATCATTTCTATTCAACATTTTATCTACTATGCGAAGTTACAACAAGTTATACTAATCTCGCGTACGTTGAACTAAACAAAATAAAATCATTATAGATATATATCTTTATATATTATAATTATAATTGAATATAATTTTATTTTTATTTTTATTTTTATTCTTTTAAGGAAGTATTAACAATTTAAGTAAATATTATTTAAATAAAACTTTTATTCAACCCTTTATCCGTTGTGCGAAATTAAGTGTTATACAAATCGTACGTACAATTAACTGAAGAAAAAAAATTATTTAGATATGTACAAATAAATTGAAAAATAATTTTGATAATTAAAATATAATATTAGCAAATGAAATTATTTATATTGTATAAATAGATATATATATATATATATATAGAGCTTTAAAAATACAAAACAAATTTTCGTAGTAGACAGCTTGACGCAAAGTTTGAGATAACTTTTAATAAAACATCACATTTGTTACAAAACTTCAGCTTAGCCTAAAAAACTTTGATGGAATACGAACAAACATTTCCCAATGAAACGGATTCTCGTGTTTATTTCGTACTCAATACCGCAGCGCGTATCGACTCCCACACAAAAAGGAAAGCGTGAATTTCACTTGGTTGTAACTGCGAGCAAGGGTTGCTTTCTCATTCGTTTTCTCTCTTTCTCTCGTCCCTTCTCGTTTCCTCTCACAAGTGGTATACGCGTATTCACGAGCGCCACTCGAACTACACCCTCGCGAACTCGTAATTCACCGCAAAAATCGATAGCGCCGTAACGAGCTTACGGAAAAAATTGTAGGAAACACCGCAGCCAATTTGCGATTACTTAGCCCGTTGTAACTCGGACCTTCCACAAAACCTAGAAATCTTTGTGGCATTAAGTTGTCACGAACATTCTGGAATACCTTTTTCGAACAATTTCTTTCTCTCTTTCTCCTTCTCTCTCTTTCTCTTTCTCTTTCTCATTTCTCTGTTTCTCTCTCTTTTCCTCTATCATTTTCTCTTCTTTTTTATTCTATTAATTCTTCTCCACCCTTTCAGTGTAGAGTAACATGCGTTATGTGAAACGATATAAACGATCATTCACACAAATGAAAAACCATAATAAAATAAAATAAATGAAAAAGAAAAAGAGAGAGTGAGAAAGAGAGAGGGAGAGAAACAAGTTGAGATATAAAAAGGAAAGAAATAAAAAAAGAAAAAAAAATACAAGAGAAATGACCATTCTGGCACGCATGAAATACAGGTGAGCCAGCGTACCAATGTTGTAACCCACCGACGTTATATAATGTCCCCCGCACCGAACAAAACTCCAAAACAAACTCCTTTATTCCACAAATATAGGTGGCGTTGTGCGTCGCGCGAAACCACAATCCCCGCACATGTATCAAGCTGTCCGCGACCCGCTCTCTAATTTGCATTTCAACGCTTGCCTCTCGTCCATTATTACCAGCGGAACAGCTTGGTTGAATTTCACAGACGCATCCGACCCTCTCTGCTTCTCTCTCTCTCTGTTTCTCCCTCTGTTCTGTTTCTCTGTTTGTTTCGCTATCTCTCTCTTTCTCTCTCTCTCTCTCTCTCTCTCTCTCTCCCTCAAGCGAGCATATAACGCATACAACCGTCAACGGTGGCTCATCTCTCCCCTTCGTGTACCCCGCCTATTCTCGCTTTTATATCATTCACCCCTAACTACTACAACTACGTCTTCCTCACCCTCGTAAGATCTTTACCTTTCAACTTCTTTTCCTGCCTCTTCTCATCTCTATCTTTTATTCTTTCTCCCTCATATCCATTCGAAACTATCCAACCATCTCCTTCTCCCGAAAAACTCGCGGACGAATCGCACGAAATACTATCAACGACATAAGCCAACCCGCTTGGTCTACTTTCCTCTCATCTCTTTCAAAATATCTTTTAGCATCGAGGATCGCAACCCTCGTTTTCTTTCCACTCTTCCGGGAAAAGTTGTTACTGCTTGATACGATTCTCTATATATGTCTCGGAGATATTTCACAACGATAAACTATCATATGGCGTCCTCGAGTCGATCGTTTTCCTTCGCACCCTAGCTCCTAACTCTTCAAAACAAATTGATAACATTTATAGCTTTAAAAGAACATACCTGTGAGTTTTCATACTTCAACGAAAGATGAAGAATCCAACTACTAAAGTAAAGTACATGGCGAATATTTCTCTAATTCTTTGTTGAAAATATAAGACCAACTCGAATGATTTGCGAGACCACAAGAATGAGTCGGTACCGCTGTTGGGGTGCTACGAGCTATGGTCTTTTCCTACCCTTGGCACTGTTTTTAGCCCAAAAAGGAGAAGAGCTTTCCAGTGCTTCTCGTGTTGCGACGCTTTTATTAGACGCGGCCTGCTAGTGTGGCAATGTGGAATAGAAAGCGAGAAAAAGAATGACATAGATGGCGGAACGGCAAAAGAGCAATAAGATCACCTAGAGTGTCTCTTTCTATTTCTCTCCGAGTACCACTTTCCTTTTTCTTTTTTAACTTCCTTTTCTTTTATTTTCTTTTAGTTACCAACTACGCTCCACCCCAAAGACAAATTCCTCTCTATCCTCGTTGAATCCTTAAAATATATCTGAAATTGTTTCTTTCTTTTTAAAGTTTTACGATTATAAAAAAGAATGTAAGGGAAATAATTCGAAAAATATTCGAGAAAAATGTGAAAATAATTTTCTTTAGTAACAACTAGTAATACGTCGCTATATCTATTTCTTCATACCCGAAAGATAATCATTTCGGAAAGTCTATGAAAAAGCTCGATTTATTTCTCTTTCTCTGTACACTCCCCAAGGATTATTATCTTGTCCGGCTTCGAGCACACAATTTCGACTAGGATAGCCAATAACCTCATGGCCAACGATTGCCTAACTTACTTGAGATAATCCGAAAAAAACACGGAAATAGCGACTTCACCCAGAATTCCGAGGTCGTATTCGTGCTTGCTGGAGATAGGACTCACCAGTATTACGATTTGCCTTATTGCGAGAAAGAAAAACCGATTTTACTCTCGGGAGAATTGTAAAAATGTTCCTCACTTCCTTCACCTCTCAGATATCGAAGTGAAAAGAATCGATCTTAGTTCTAAGGAATGCAACAAGTGCGTAATAAGAAAAAATATAACGAATTAAAAAACAACTTGTTTTCATAATCATTTTTAAAATAAATCAATGAAGATATTTCGAATCCCTTCAAACGATTCTAAATCCGACTCATTATGATTAAACACTACTTCTAACACAATTTTATGCATACCTACTTCAACCAGAAAGTATCTGTTTAAATCCAGGATGAGTTGAAAGAAAATTATATTACTAAATTAATTTAACAACTATTGTACAAAAAGTACAAAAAATTAGTTGTGGAAAAATAATTAAATTTAGAAAATAATTTGAAGTTAAAATTTGAAAAGTGTCTTTTGAAACCGCTTGGTAGAAATAGTATTAAATCAACGATAATATTAGTGATTGAATGGTAATTGACGTAATTCTCGATTCTACAATCTGCTTACAGAACGTTCAGTCATTATACTGTTCTGATTAATTCCATGGTCCTTTCATTCCATATTCTACAGATTCGAAAGGACGATTCTATTCTTAGGAAAATCATTATATCAAAGAATCTGATTAGGCAAAAATATTCGAATTTGTCCAAAATACGTACAATAATGAAAAAAATAACAAACGAAATCTTTACGATCATATGTAGTATAACATAGATAAAAGAGCAATGAAGTGTCAATTACAAAGGAGCAATCATGTCGTCGGCACCTGATTCATAGGCCGAAGGGAGGTGACTTTACGCTCGGAATATCAATCGATGTCGCTTAAAGTGTGCGCGCTTGTAAATTAATTGGCCACCTGTGGATGTGGGTGTTACGCCGTACCGTTTTCGTTGTCCGTCGCATAGATCGGATTCTAATCAGATTAGTTAGCACCCTACAAACTGTGGCCGTCGGATAACACACGCGTACGGCCACTTTAGTCGACGTTGTACGAGGTATCCTCAGAGTAACGTTAACATTATCTTTCCCCGATGCCAAGATACTAAAATAAGTCTCCATTTATGCTTTAATATCGAACTGGTTTAGCAGACATTCTTATTCTATATCGACGTAGTAACTTTGATTAATTATTAAATTCAATACTTGATGATATTGGTATTCATCTGAATTATATTCGAAATTCCAACTTTTGCGATAGGAATATCTTCTTAAAACTTCATATGTTAAGATATTATAAAGCATCCATTGTCTTTCTCTCTCCCCCTTTCACTTTTTTCTCTTTTCTTTTTTTCTCGCAAAAGACACTTGTTTTTTTTGCTTTCTACTTTAGGACATTAGGCAGACAAACGGAACACCGTTGAATGTACCTTTGACGTTTCATGTTTTTTTAGCGAGTATAGGATGATTTCTTGCAAAACAAACAACCCTAGACCGACCGCACTAGGGATTCACCAAAAAAAGAACTATTGGATACGACGTTACATACAACTCTGTACTTTTTATTTTCCAACTGTGGAATTTGACTTGACTCATTCGCTTGGGAATGAAACTAACATCAGAAGAGAAATAAGAAGACCGCGTTCTTATTCTACTATGAGCGAGCACCGACATAAGACGATCTTCTAACGGCGACAACGACAATGACAACATTGCGTATAGCATGTTATACGAACCATGACGAACAACGAAAGTTGGTATTCTTCTCTACAGATTTTCTTTCTAAAATTGCGTATCATCGTAGCGTTGTTCTTTCCCAGGAATACCTTTTCAAGGAACATTATCGTGGTAAAAAATAAGAGATAAATTAATTAAGAATATAAGAATTAATATTTTAATTAATATAATATTGTTGAATACACAATATAAAACATGTACAACAACTTGATTTTTCATTCGTAAAAATAATAAAAATTTCAACAACAATAAATGATACATCAACAGATTAATTAACTTTCGTGATATACGATTGGCAACATTTGTTTGAAACAGTAGATACATATCGTAAACTCAATTCTAATTCATCATTTATATTCCTTCTATCTTCGGCGAGCTAGAATTATTATCTCTTAGATGAGAAGGAGAAAGTCGTTGTTTTGACAGCAACGTGAAACATGCACGTAAAACTTAGAGAAATACGAATGAAGATTTCAGTCGTTCTATATAGAAGAAATGTGGAGTCACCAATGCATCAGGATTGTCTCTTAAATCGAGCCATCCTGATTTCTCGAAAGTGGATGCCAGCTAAATTGCAGCACCAGTTAATTTCGGGGCGCTTCGTATGCTAGGCAAGTGCGTACCACGCCAATTCCATTCTCACAAATTCTCTATCTCTCTCTATCTCTGCCTCTGTCTTTCTCTCTCTTTCTCTCTCTCTCTCCCCCCCTTTTTGTCTCGATAATTTCGCTTTAAGTATTATACATATAATAACAACGTCTATATCTAAAAAAAATATTCCACGTAGTTCGAATATTTGTAGAAAATTCCATATGGTCTATACGTAAAAGAAAAGATTGAAATTTCCAAGAAATCTACAGTTAGCTAAGATCACGTATTTGAAGATACGTACGTGCCAATTTTAAAACAGTAAGTTCTCTGAAAACATCGTTGTCATGCAATGCACATAAGTATGATATTTGCACATCCTGAGAAGGACGATTATTGTTCGAGGTAGTGCATCGTTGAGGAACCACAAGGCATGTTCAACGGCTAGAGATACACACAGAAAGAGGCAGAGAGAGATGAGAGTTAAATAGATGAAGAGAGAGAGAGAGAGAGAGAGAAGTAGTAACATGCCTACATAGCAAGGCATTCGGTGACCGCATATACTCCGAAAACTGGAAAGCTCTCTGGTCGGCTTACCGGCAAGACAGTACATTTAAGCTAGAGACGTTGTCTTGAACTGACCTCCGGGCGAAACGTTTCCAAGAACGGTCACAAGACCAGCGACCTTTAGTGTAACGTGACCCCAGAGAGAAAGAAAAAGAATAAAAGAGAAAAGGAAACAGAAAAAAAGAAAGAAAGGAAAGGAAAAGAAAAACGACCAAATAGGAAAACGAAAGAGAAGATAGTGTGCTTCCTAGTTATATATATATATATATATGGATGTATGTATGCATGACTTTATTCGTCCCGAATACGTAAATTCGTCTCCACTTTTACCAACAGCATCAGTATATATAATACTAGCGGTTATAGCAAGTAGCTCTTCTCGTCAGCAGAGATTTATAGAAAAGGCAATAAATACGTTCTCAATGATCGCAAGGAAGAGAAAATTTGACGGTCAATCAGAAAAAAGGTACGTTTTGTAATTAGCCACGAGTACCGCTGCTCATTGATTTGACGAAATCGTCCCTTCACTGCATCCAAACGGAATCAACCAACCTATCAGATGAACGTTGATTGGATAGCTATGTACGCTGTACAAATTGGTTAACGAAATTTAGCTCGTCTTCGCAAAACCTTTGTCTGTACGATAATCAAACGAATTGCGAGACTATCCATCGACATAAAAACTATTCAACGCTCAAATGTATTTTGTAAGAATAAAGAAAAAATGAAATAAATAGTCCTCGGAATTCTTACTACTTCCCTTGAATTTCGATGAAAATAAACTAAAAGAAAAAAGAAGCAACTTTTACAAAACATTTATACTATATGTCGGATGTATTCCAATAAGTGTTACAGTCGTAAAAACAATTATTTGAAACGGGATATCATGTGTACAGATCACACATGTTAGAAGTGAAACCAAGCTTTAAGAGAATGAGACGAATGCACAGTATCAAAAGTAAGCTAATTATAAGGTTTATTTATTATAATATTTAACAATATATAATTGTTACCATATATACCAAAGGGCACCGGCATGATTTTTGGGTGGGGGTAGCTAGAATTTGAGATGTTGTAGTTTTTGTTCGACTCAAGTGCTAACTCGTAATAGTAATGCTAAAATCTAATATAATCAGATTTTTTTTCTGTTTTTTTAACATTTTATTCGAAACACAAAATCACAAAAAATTCTATTATAATACACGAACATTATAGGAACAGTGTGCTTCTTACGGTAACATTCTCACAGTTACATTTCAACGTATTGCCGTGTTATCCATTAGATATATGTCGTACCTCTATTCACCCTCATGCCACCGTTAATAACAGGCAATTCCGTGTTCCCTCGGCTAACCCATGTAATTGAGGCAATGTGTGTTAATCAGAGGGTGCCTCATTTGCCACAGGGTATAGTCCAAATTACTTTTGTTACCTGGAACATCTTGTCCCGGTCTATATATCTACTATTTGATTTTCAAACCTATTATTTTATTAAAGATAATACTAATAGATTCAACGTGTAATGCTTACGTATTTATATACGTATTTATTATTAAAAATTTTATTGAAAAATGCCAGAAACAAATTCTCATCAAATTTATTTAGTTTTTATTCGGTCTAAATATTTAGAATTACAAATGTTTATATTATTATTTTACTCAGAGTATATATATATATATATAAAGGTAAAGGAGAAGATCGTTCGGAACAGACCTTTTTGGATGCAGTTGACGTGTAAAAGTATAGAAGTACCTTAAATAAGATGAAAGTGTCATAATTTTGTCGTTGTTACGTGAAAAAAGCAATTGAGATGACATATGTTATTCTCACGTGAAGATAAATGTATATTGTTACGAGCAAGCCCAAAGACGTTTTAGAAAATATGTAGAACGAGTAGGCCGCATAGGACTTGTTGAAAAATAATGACAAGCATCTAGCTTAAACGGGAGATCGAGTAGAGAATATACGTCGCACAATCGTTCTCAAAAGGAACGAATTATTCTGAAACCGAATTTTATACATTTATTAATAGTTTTTCTTAGTTTCAACCTTTTGCGGAGGGAACGATTCGAAGTCTTTTGAAATTGCTAGCTCACATTTCTACCTACACGTTAATATCGACGTGCTTACATGGAACACATATATGAGCCTTTCGACCCTATCAATTGTTTTCGCCAAATGCACATATGAATTCCTCGGCCAAATTGATGGTTTACGCAGAACGCATATATGAGGCGGTAGTCCGCAAAGGGTTAATAAAGTTTTGTTATCATTTCCTAGGCGTTAGTATAATGATAAATAACTTTGCATGCATATATATATATACATTATACAATAAACTGAAAAATTTAAGAATATACCCAAATATCCTTTCATCTTTTTTGAACCTTTGATCAGTGTCAAAAAGTTTGGAAGTATTAAACTTAATTATAATAAAGTGTGAAATTCTTTTATTATTTTTATATAAGATATAATTAAACACATATTAAGCGGATTCATACAAACATTTTTGTAACTTCTTACTTTATTGCAAATTTATTAATACCATTAATTATTATATAATTCATTACTTATTATCACAAAGTAACGCTACTCCACGTAAAATCCAATGATCCGGTGATTTGTTGGATTGCAACCAAAGTGGTGTAACCAAGAGATTATAGGTCCTTTGTGGTTTTTTATACACAGGGCACTGTTAAATATTATTTTAAAATGTATGAATAACTGTATTAGCATATTTAGACGTTTATATTTTTTGTAGTATTGTATTATTAATATTATAAATATTATTTTCATCATTATATTTATAAAGAGTTTCTGAAATATATATTTACTTGATATAATTTAGGATCTTTATCTGGTTTATTATAAAGTGCATAAATATGAATGACTGGCATGTTCACATAGAGAACTTTATTTGTTGATTCACAAAGCATATTATTTCTTCTATCCCACCCAGCACCTTCTAAAATTAATCCAATCACATACACACCTTCCTAGAAAAGAAATAAGAAAAGAAATATATATTCTTACAAATATTTATATAAAATGTGAAACTTACATCTGGTGCAGCTTTAATCTCATCGGTATAATAACGCAGAACAGAATTATGCAGAGTTACGTTATCTAATGCCCAACCCTCGTGAGCACGTGTTACTTCTTGTCTCATAGCCGTTAAAAATCCTATAAAATTTTATAGAAAATATATTATTATATCATTCAAAATTACCATTAGATATTTAATCTGCAGAAAACACTTTGCCTTGAGGATTAAAAAATCCGGTCATCCAAAATTTCATAGGTCTACCAATAAATAACCAAGTAGAAAGTTGTTGATTTCGTTCCAATAATTCTGTGAACCAAAAACCAAGCGTCGAAGACTCCCACGATCGAACTTTCCAAATTTGAGGTATTCTTGCATCGTATACATTATCGAGAATATCTCTTAATTGCTGTATGGATTTATACATTTAAATATATGAAGTTTTCTTTTCATTATTTTATATAAAAACAAATAATAATATTTCTAAAAATTTACCTCATTCATAATTATTACACCTTCTATAGCTAACAATAGATCATTTAACATTGTGTTTAACAATAAAATAACAACATTTATTCTATCTATCTCTTGTTTCAAAAAAATATTCATAGATTGAGTTACACCCATGATATTCATTCTATAAAAATTATAAAACAATTTAATATGCATGGAGAAGATATGAATTCACAAAACTATTACAAAAATATGACTTTTCAAACCTTTCTTTAACTACGAATGAATCATATGATGATGGTAATTTGTCTAACATATCTTTTGCTAGTCTAGTTACAACCGTTTCTCGCGATTCTCCACCACCCACCCCTGCTTCCTTTGGTTGAATAGATATTATAATATCTAACACAGATTGTGTTGTATTACTTTGATATCTATTTTAATAAAAATGTATTTATTAAAAAGTAGCCTTTTCACCACTCCGTGCGGAAAGTGTCAACTTTCCGCCTACGTCGAGCAGAAAAAAAAGTATACACACCATGGGCAATAAATAAGAAAGCCTCAGAGCACATGTTTATTGACCTCAGCTTCGCCTCGGACAACAATTACATGTGCTCTGAGACATTTCTTACTTTACCGCCCTAGGTATGTAATATACTATTTTATTACTCATGCGGGGAAAGTACTATCTTTTTGGTTGCTATTGGGGTCGGAAAGACGCTGCCCCCCCCACCCTCCGGCCCTGGACCCCAATTATGTACCAAATAAGTCCCCGCATTCGTAATAAAAAATAGTATATGCAACTAGTGCGCAGTTGTCGATTGCCCACTCGATAATACCATAATATACTATTACATATACTTATTTTTAAACAATAATAAATTACTAACGTAATATCTGCATTTGAATGAAGTCCATAAACTTGTGGAGGATCTATTGAAGCCATAGAGTCTATTACCTTTAAGTAATCAGTAACATTACTGTAGTTTAATACTGGATAACCTTTATAAAATTCAAAATCTTCAGTAAAAAGTGCATCTGAAAACCACACTTTTGAAAATGTGTTCAATAATCTTTTATCATAATCATCTGTAACTCGACCTCCGTATTGTACTTCACCTATCATATACCTGCCAAAAATTAAATATTATTAATAGACATTATTTAACAGACTTAATTTAATTTGTTAAGATTTTTTAATGATACCTAACAGTCTGCCAGCTTATACCACGTTTAGGATCAAAATCACTCAAGTGATTGTTCATAAACATACAAGATGCCAACCAATCAGCAGAATTGAATTCATAAGGTATATTCCAACCAAGTGGACCAAACTTACGTCTTTCCTGTACTACACTATGTAAAAATGACACTACATATATTAATGGAATGTATTGAGCAGCATCACATTGATCTAACATTATTTGATTCATTCCACTGTATGTAGCTGTTAAGCCAGCTTTTATTCCTATAATAAAAATCTAATTAAACAATTATAATAAAATATTGTTAATTAGATAAAAAAGATAAAAAAATAACCTTGTGGTGGCTCATATGTAAACTTAATAGACATTTGTAAAAGAGAAATAGGGAAATCTTTATGTGGTTCTGTTGTAATCCATATACGAAAATCGGGGTGAGGAGATTGCATTTCCAAAAGAAAAGTAACCATCTCATTCATATAATCTAAACCTAAATGACAATTTTGACAGAGTACCCAAAAACCCTGAAAAGTTAAATTGTAAATAGATTCATATTTCACGAAATAATTATGTCATAGTATATTTATAAAACATTTAACGAACATCAGTCATAGCGCTATTAAGCAATTTTCGAGCATGCACTTCTTGACCTTGTCCCATCGATATACTTTGGCATAAAATTTCCATATTTTTTGCTAATTGTTCAATGCTTGGACTAGGATCTGTTCCCATACTTAGAAAACAGATCATAGGTGTATCAGGTCTTGATTCACTATGCATCACATCCAAAAGTGTAATAACTGCTTCTGCATACCGTGGACCTAAAGAGCTTGCTATATATTTACGAGATTGTGAAAGAGTTCGGTCCATACACCATGCTCTACAAAAAATTTTATTATGAAAAGATTAAATAGATTACATGTTTTTTTAATATTATTAAATTTATATATATATATATATATAGTTATAAAAGTTCATAAATATAAAAACCTTATAATAAGTAAGCGACGAAAAGTATCTAAACTATGATAACCATCTGGTATAAGTTCTTCTTCTGGAGCATCTTTATCAAACCAAAGCTTCCAAAGTTTTTCAGAAGCAGGGATTTGTATTAATATATACTGGAACTGTTTCAAAGCTGATAGAGCAACTAAATGTAACCATGTTACGTCTGTAATCCATTTGCAAGGTTTTGGTTGTACAGTCTTTAAATCTAAAGCAGCACCACCTTTAATAAAGAATTCAAATTCTTCGTGAGTTATGCTTCCACGTTGAAGATCAATTTTCAATGTCATTAATAAAATGAACATGAATTTGTGTATTTCATATAAACCACGAGCTTTGTATTTAAATATTTCATATGTTAAATATTCAATAACATGATTAATTCTTTTGTGGATAACAGGACTTTTTTCTGATCTGAAACATATTACATGTTTTTATTTTTTATTTTTATACATTATATCATTTATAAATTAAACTAACCGTGCTATTGAAATATCAAAACGTTCCAAAAATTGTGCGAGAGATGTTTGATACATCGAATTAACATTTGCCATATCACAAATTAAGAAATATAAAACACTTCCTCGAGTAGCAATTGGCCTATATTCTTCACGAGCAGCGTCAATTTTAATTTCTGTTTCCCTTGCAATATTTAATTTCTCATTAACTTCTGCAGCTGTTTGCTTTGTTATATTTAATACAGTCATTAATTCTACATCTTCGATCAAGGGACCCTTTAAACATTCTTATATTTATTTTAGTACTTGTTTATTATAACATATGTACAAAAATAAATAAGAATAAATAAATGCACCTGGACTGTTGTTAATTTATGTAAAAGGTTTGTTTCTAATTCTGTGATCTTTCTTTTATTAGCAGTTACATCTGCAATTAATTGGACTCTTTCAGTCTCCAATTCTTCTTCTTCCGTTAAAATAACTCTTCCTAACAATTGATCTTCCAGACCTACAAAATTATATAATTATTATTCTAAATATAAATGACAATTGTAAGGATTCGCTAATATACAGAATAATAAAAATTATACCTTTCATTGTTACAGTAAAATCGATTATTGAAACACGTGCGAACACTTCTGGATTATACGAAGGATTTGGCAACTTCGTTGTAATGTAAAGTCTAAAATCTTTGCTAACGTCTACTTCTTTATCGGCTAATTTTACCTACAATAAGATAAAAATAAAATGATACTAAAATTAGTTTTATATATTTTAATAAATAATATTTTAATAAATATTAAAATATTTAAAAACTATACAATTATATGGTTACTTTAAGTGTAGTTCCTATCTTTATGAAATTTTTTTCCAATAAATTATCAAGAACAGGATCTAATTCTTCTCCCACATCTTCAATAAGTAATGGGCGGCCAAGTGATACAGAATCTTCTAAGTGATTTCTGAAGTATTTATGAGATAAGAGTGTTACCTATAATGAAAAATGCATGGATTGATAACAAAAAACATTTATATGAATTTTTATTTTACTTATATGTGCACATATTCAAATAATTACAATAATACTTACGTGTAAATCAAAATTTTTCTCTTTGTTTTTAATCCATGCTTTGCCTTGTAACTGTGGATCAATTAAAAGTGCATATCTAGTTGCTTTTGTCACTATTATACCATTTTGAATAGATAATTCATCAGTGGGTAAACCTTGTAAATTCCATTCTCCTATCTACATAAAATATCATTTAACGTAAACATTATGTACGTTCAAATTAAATACAATTGTTAGTATGAAAAAAATCAGCGAATCTCACTGTTGCTGTATCTGTCAACACATCAACAATGTTTATCGCCGTAGAACATGGAATTTTTTTATCCCGAAGGAAATCAAACCACTTTCGCTGTAGCAATAGACGGATTTCTTGATTAAACGGGCCACAATAGGAAAGGAATCCAGTTAATATTACAACATCTCCAACAAGTCGCTCAATTTCGGATTTAAACATAGCTACTTGTTCTGTCCATCTTACTCTTTCACCAGACAATCCTTCAATCATAGCAGTTGCTGTATTAGTTTTAGCTTGGCATGCTTCAGCTTGATCAACTATCACCTAAAAGTAAACATATGCAATTATAAATTTAACGCTACGAACCAAATGTGTTAGCATCATGTTTTACCTGTCTTTCTTGCATTACAGCATCATACTCTTGCTGGACATGTTTTAAATCTTCATCCTTTTCTTTTAATAAAGCTTCTGCTTGACGTAAACTTCGATTAGCTCTTTCATACTTTCCTTGCTGTATGGCTAAATTTGCCTTTAATGGAAGCACGTCTTTATTTATTCCATAGAAAGCTACCATTGCAATGGTCCATTGTATTAAGCCAGCTACATTACCACAGGCCTGCTTTGCAGCTTCATATGTATATAAAGGATAATTTAAATATGGATACATTAAATCTACAATTTCTCCGTTAATATTATCTTTAGGAAATTGTTGCAAGTTGTATAAAAATCTAGTATCAGTCATAACCTGTAATAAATAAATTTTAAAATTTATTCAATATTACATATGAATATTATATAATATATAATATAATTAATATTATTTATTATTAAAATTTGTATTATAATTATCAGTTATGTACTTTAAATGCTTCAGTCCAGGAGGCTGTTAAGAATTGGCGTTCTGGATCTGGCTTAATACGTTCTAACTTTTTTCCAAATAATATCAACACACAATCCATAATTAAAGTAATTAAATAGGGTGGTTTTGCTAATTTGCGTACTGTTGCAATATCGGATGCTTTTATAGTCTAATAAAATATTTAATATCTTTATACGTATAAATTTTAGAATTAAAATAATAACTGTAACTAGAGTAACTTAATATTTTGAATACCTGCAATGCAGCCTCTGCTTCTAATAATGCCGGTTCTGCAGCTTTCAATTTTTTTTCTGCTACTATTTTATCTGCAGCAATTACCTTCAATAATGCTTCAGCTTGATTTTTTGTTACCTGTACTGTTGCCTTTACTGTTTCTGCTTCTCTTTTCTTTTCATCAACAACAACTAAAATCTGCAAAATAATATATAATTTTTAATGATTATAAAAAATAAAAATGTATATATAATATTTTTGGTGATAGATATACATACAGATTCCACTTGTATGTTCTTTTCAGCGATTTCTTGCAGATTTTTTTCTAATATTTTACGTAATTCATTAACTTGTACAGTAGCATCAACTAACTTACTTAAACCATTACTCATACGACTAGCAAGCATATTAATATTATCCAAATTTTGTTTGTAAATCTCTTTATATCCAGTAAGAAATGTTAGAAATGACTTTGGTGTAACGTATGTTTGTCGACGGAATCTTTTTTGAATGTTATAATTCCAATAATTATTAAATACATTTCAACTGAATTATAGATCAATGATAAATCATAAATTTGTAAATACCTATTGAAATATTCTATGCAAATGTCATTAACGTCGTCTTGAACATCACCCATCACTTGAATTAAATTTTGTTTTACTTCCAAAGTGCACTCAATATCGAACGTTCTTAAAATATGTTGACCTACTTGATACAACGCATCTTTAGGCCATTTAGCAAACCAATTCATTGTACAGCCAGATATAAGTGCAGGAAATTTCAATGATCGTAATCTGAATCTTTCTCCAACCTACGATTTAAAAAAAATAATATAATATTTTATTGAACATAAATTCCCAAATTAAATTTTAAAAAGTTAGCACAAAGTAGAAATCTTACTGGTGAAAAACATAAAGCTATGTGCAAATGATTTCGTGCACGAGTTATAAAATAATCATACAGATTATCCTGTGTTGGAGGTCTTTTAGGGTCATCTTTTTTCATGAGTGGTGTGACTGCTGAATAAATATCTTCTAATTCATCCTTAGGAAATAAACCAGCAATTTCGCCTACACTTAAAATATTATTTATATACTCAAGAAAAGCCTCATCTTTAATCTCATTATCAGTAAATATAAATGTCAATCCCTTGCTAACGGTACCAGCTTCACGATACAATTTTTTTAAGTCATCCATTAAACTTGCCACGTTATAAATTCTGAAAATATTGTGTTTTTGTTTTTATTTCTTTATTATATAATTAACACATCAAATGATTATAAATTAAAAAATACTAACCTAGATAAAGTTATTTGGAAAAATGTAAAACCTGCAATGAAGGAAGCTAATCTTGTTAAACTTTGTTTACCAGATCCTCCAACACCTACCAACATTGCATGACCTCTTGGTACTCCAAATATTCTTGATATTCGTATTAAATGTATAAGAGCATCATGGAATAAAACTAAATCAAGGTGTATTCCACGTATGTACTCATTAAACTGTTCCATATTTTGCTTAACTCTTGTTATAACTACCTCATAGCTATAATAAAATTAATATATTTAAATTAAAACACGGCTTATATATAGAACACAATTTTTACTCGATATAAATGAATATACCTACACACCTTGGTATCTCTTCATAAATTTTTGGTGCTTCAAAGACAAAATCCTCAGGTTCATCTCCTGTTGGGTCTGGAGGATCACGCAAAAAATTAACAAAATATGTTTCTACATCTTCATAATATTGAAAATCTGAACCCAAAATTTCTTCTGCAGTTTGCTTTAATGCATTACGAAACCATTCATTATCTTCAGTAGTTATAAGTTTATCAGATATTACGCGAGTACACTCATGATCCCAAAGTTTTAATAAAATTGTAATAGTTTTACATTCGGCTCTTTCAATTCTAAGAATACCTTCCCAAATACGTGATAAATCTCTTAAATTAAAAACATAATGAAATTTTGCTGGTGTAGGTAACATTTTTACTTTGGTTTTTTGCCATAAAATTCGTGTTAAAGGTACTAATTTTGGCAGAAAATTCACAATTTCTTCAGAAAATCTGGTCAAACTAAAGTATCCTTGGCCAATCTTACCTAAATAAAAATAATAAATATATGTAAGAAAAAGAGATAATAAATTTATATTACACGTAATTGTATATTATATTTTAAATAAATACAAAAATTACCAAAAATAGCATCCATCGATTTATTGGATGGTAAGGTGCAATTAAAAATATTAAATTGACGTTTTAATCTTGCTGGTATATCATTTCTACCACCTCCTGGATGAATCATGGCAGCAAGTATCATAATATCTTCTAACGTACAAAAATCACCAGGTTTGTCTAATGAATAAAATCCATTATATTCCATTAATTGACGAACAATCTCATTTGTTATTTGATCACCCCATTCATTTATTAAAGGCATATTTATATCATCTATGAAAATAGTAAGTTTCCGTCCACTAGGAGGTCCATAAGTATTTCCAACTCGCTTTTCAACATAACTTTCAAAAATTCTCTAGAGATAGATATTTATTTATACTTAAATTTGCAGGTAAATATTATTTGTATTTAATGTTTTTACTGCAATTACTTGAACCATATTAGGTGTAGAAGCCGATGAAAAATTAAAGGATTTTTGGAGATGATATTCCGGATCAAAATTAGACATATAACTTTTAACCATAACTGTTTTTGCAGTACCTTGCTCTCCTATGTATAATATGATACTTGATAATTCATAAATGATATATAAACGAAAAAATATAAAAACATTTATTAGTAAAAATATATTATTTTACCAATAAGAAGAACCGCTTTCTCTTGTTTCGCTATTATATCGATTAAAAATAATGTTCTTGTATTATCTACATTAGGAACTAATATTTTATAATATTCTAGGACATGATCTGATGGATATTCAAATTCTGGAACTCTTTCGTTCCAATGTATCCAACGTCCGTAATCGGATACTACATATTCGAAAATCGTTTCATCCTCCTAAAATATATTAGCATACATATATTATATAATAAGTAAAATTAAAAATATTTTTATTAACTTCTATAATTGGCCAATTTAAACGCGATTTATGGGCTAGAAGAAATTCTTGTAAGGCATAACGTGAATCAATTTCTAATACTGCTCCAAGACTCCACATAATAGAAAATAAGAATATTTTTTCTATATAGGTATTAGTTAATACTTCTGAAAATTATAAAGCATAACAAAATCAATGTCGAATACTACATTACATATGTAGATAATTCTTGTGTGTACTTACTAGCAGTATCATTGTTTGTTAGTAAACCATTTAATAGATCAATAGATTGACGTATGTAAAGAGCTTCCAAAAGTGTCATCTTTACTTCAAGTTTTGTTAAGACAAATTTAAGAGCATCATCATATATTATGTGGAATAGTATACGTAATGTATCCGCTTCTTGATTTGGACGTGTCTTTAGCCAGGCCTAAATATAGTAATAATTAATAATTTGTGAGATCTTTAGTTCCAAAATAAATATTAAAACTCACATCTAATATGTTATGCCATTTTAATACAGATGAACTAATGAAGACCATTCCCATGCGTGATATCGTTGCTGGCGATGCATTATCAACATTATCTGGTTCAAACACTAATTTACTAGTTACAGACATAATTATACGATCTCCATTAGCTAAAGTTAATGTTTTATTGTCATCTAGTACTGAATTTAAATTTTCGATCCATACTGCATCAACTGGTCCATCTAACACAATCCATAAATGGTCTGCTTTTTTCATTTGAACAGATCTTCTCCATATTGTTGAAAATATACCATCTGTCCAATCATTTGTAGCAACATCCAATTTACCAAACATTTGTGATGCCGTAATAGCCTAAAGTAAATAGTATAGATCATATATATAATATCTTTTAAAATGTATAAAAAATAATATTATAATAACATGTATTATGCATACTTTTGGATTCATCCTAATTTCTTTATGAGGTGTACCCATTTTTGTTAGAGCTTTCATTAACGCCCACATACATCGAGTTTTTCCAGATCCTGTAGGACCAAGTACCATAAGACCATGACGAACTAAAGATGTTTCATATAGCTGAATATTTAATATAGTTAATAAATATTTACTTATAAAAGTGTTAATTATTAATATGTTGTCTACAATAACTGCTTTTTTACTTGAATAGTTTTTAAATTCCATTCAGGATGATTCATTATTCCTAAATCAATCGTAGCATTTTGTATTTCTTTTTGTAACTCTTTATACGTTTGTACCGTTAATTTGATTCCTGGAAACATGTCTTCAATAAGTGACATAAACAAAGGTTCATCTTCATCTACTAATTTCGATAAGTTCATGTCCCTAAAAAAAATAAAGTATCATTAATGTAACTATATATTTATTATATTTTATATCATTTATATCACATCCATAATAAATTCATTATACCGAAGTACTCTCATCAAAGTTGTTTCTTCTGATTCATCAGGACGTGCACGTTTTTGTGCTCCAAGTGTTCGCAAACACGATAAAATGTTACGTAAACCAAAATCATAATGCACTTGTTTACTAAGTTGCTCTTCACATAATGAATATAATGTAAAAAATTTCCGTGCTAACATGGTATTTTGTAAAAAACCACAAGCTGCCAATTTCACGCGCATGATTATCTAAACAGAATAAAATCAAATCAAGATTAATAAGTTTTCTGCATAAACTCTAATAAAAATGTAAATAATATTTAATTTAATTTAATAATTAAAATTTTACCTGTCTATCTGGAACCATCATAGCCACAGTTCTAAATTGTATTTTCAAATTTTCTGGTAATTCTTGTCGTCCAGCATAGCCTGGATTCATTGTAATAAATATTCCAACTTCGTAATTAAGTTTATATGTTTCACCATCACTGTAAATAACATTAAAATCAAAATTTGATTTAAATATGATTTAATTTTATTTTAGTGTTACCTAAAGAGAAAATATGTTTTTCTTTCTTTTCTTGCATTAAGCACAATTGCTATTTGTTGAGCGGCAACAGAAAGTACAGGTAATTCTATCCTATTGAATTCATCAAAACAACCCCAAATACCTGCTTGTGCCAGTCCCTTAAATATTCTACCCAAACCACGGAAATCCATTTGATCAGAACAATTAAACACAACAACATATTTTCCTAATGCTTTACCCATATCTTTAGTAGTTTCCGTTTTCCCGGTGCCAGCAGGACCTGCTGGTGCACCACCAAAATTCATTCCTATATAAATAAAAAATAAACATAATAATAGTATGCAATATAATATCATCAATATAAACTTATGCTTTAACAGTTCTTACCAACAGCTTGTGCAAGTGTTATATAACATCTATCTGTAAGAGGTGTAATAACGAGTCTATCAGTACAGCCCAGAAATTCATTTTGGTAAATGAATTCTACATCTGTAATTTTTATCAAAATTTCTTCCTTATCATCATCATAATAGAATCTAGATTGTTTCAGCCATTCAAAATCTTGTATATTTCGAACTTTGGAACGATATAATTCATCAAATATATCTCTGAAATATTTTGAAATTTCAATTTGAAAAGGGTATAATGACACATAATTATAACGTTTTAAAAATATAGTATTGATTCTACATTTAACAATAAGATATTTTTTATACTTTCCTATAAAACTATTTGTTTTACCTTTGATGTACATGAATTGTAATCAAAACTTCATATTTTTGTCTAGAATATGGTGTAAGATCTTTCACAGTTACTTCTATTAGAATATTTAATAAATCTAAAAACCACTCGTTAGTTTTACGCATGATCGTTTTATCTCGTTTTGATGCATTCATTGCTGCTTCAGAATCACGAGTCCACAAAACTTGAAGGGCAAGTAATGCAACCTAATAAAATGTTATCTATTAATAAAATATATATGTTAAATAATATTTTATAAAGCTTCATTACCTGTAATACGGAATTATCTATCAATGCTAAAATATCAAAATCAGGAGTATTCAATAAGGTCATTCCATATGAAATTGCAGCAGCAACAGATATCTGATGTACAGATAGAAATGTGTTTAACCAATTTTCTACACCACCTAAACATATAACTACTTTTTCAAGTACGATTTTTTCTTTTTCACGAGAATATATTGCTATAATATTCTCATAATCTTTTGTAGAAAATTCCAACTATTAGAAAAAAAGATATATTTAATAAATAAAATTTATTATAAAATTTATGATAGATTATACGATAATCACCTTTGCAATGTTATCAAAAAAACCATCTAAATAATTTTGTATAGTGTGACAATCGGCAGCTTGTCCAAGAATTTCCAATAATGTTGGATCAGATATGAAACAAAATCTTGGAAATATAACGCGTTTTGTTTCCAAATATCTGTTTAAATAATATTATAATATTAAACCAAATAATTAAAGTGCTTATATCATATTTTTAAATTCTATTTACACACCCACTAAGAGATTTTTGACAAGATTCTAACTGCTCTAATAAATAAGGTAGGAGTTGACCCATAGTTTCATCTTCTGTACATGTTTCCACTGCATTTAACTTATCACGTGCACGATTCATAAGTTTGACCCATGACTTATCAATTGACTATTTAAATATATTTAAATAATTTATTACTACTATATTATCACATCTATTAATAGATAAAATTATAAATAACTATTATGGTATTTCAAATTATTTTTATAAGCTATTTATTTTTTGGTATATTTGTTGGCAACTATACTTATTTTATTTTTCTTACATTAAAGCGTTTTGCTTCAGCTGGAAGTTGTTTTGATATATCACCACCAATGAATACAGCCTCTAAATATGCCCATAGATTCTGAACAGTTAACCAAGTGGACAATATTTCTGACGTATTACTCAATTTCCTTTGCCATAATTGTATATCTTTCTTAAAATGTGCGTTATATCTATATTATGAATTACATTATTTGTTTTTATATATATATATAATTAAATATCTTCTGTTCAAGTAAAATTTCATGCAATTTATACCGGTTTGCCATTAAAGAACTGATCACCATTAAACTATCTTCAAGTTGAGATATTATTTCAGCTGTTTCAATTCCTTTAAGTAATAACTCTCCTCTTTGTTTAAAATGAGAAAACTGTAAATTTACAGTAGCCCAATCCGCAATCACTTGTTTTAGTTTACTCTCTATTTCTGTTTCTTTCACTGCACTAATGCATATATCCTAAAACATAAACCATGTGCTAAATAAAAACATAAAATATAATGAAACGATAATAATATTAATCATAAATAATGAATAAAATAAAGAATTAATTTAAATCTAATAAAATATACCTCAACGTCATCCTTATACTTTAATAAAGGTGCCTCTAAGACATTCGCTAATGTAAATGTCTCAGATTCTACGTCAAAAAAAAAATTACATAACTTAGACATCCGTTCCCAATGTCGATCTTTCATAGCCTTATTTGCCATCATTTCGAGTAATGGGCATGTCTCATTAAAATCATCAATTTTTTTCTTTAAATCAATATAAGCAGGCCAATCTCTCATACCTTTAGGTAATCTTCGACATCTAAATTTAAATAATAATAAAAACATTAATTATGTTTATTAAATATTTATTAAAAACTAATACTTTAAAATATTTCTTTTATTATCTTTTCTTACTTATTTTGAAATTCTGCTAATTCAGCTACAATCGATTCAATATCAATATCAGACCAAGATATATTGTAGTAACTATCTATCGTTTTCATAACTTGTAAATATAATGAATATAATTTTTGTAACAAATTAAGTTCTTTTTTCCTTTGTTGTAATTTAGGATATTCTCTGATAGGTATTCCAAATAAAGTTTCACCACTACTATAAGTTTCATACCTATTCCATAACTCATCAAAACGTGCTTGAAATGCTATAACTCTATTATCCAATAATATGGGTTAAATTATTATGAAAATAGTATATAAATGCAATAAATAAGTTAAAATGTATGATAACTTCAAAATATTAAGTAACAAACCTTTCACTAGCTTCTGCTGCTGGTAATCCTTCAACCATTGGACCTTCTAACTCAAAGTCCATATCAAATTGTTCAACATCATCTATAAGAATAGCAACACCTTCTATTAATTCTGTTTTCAATGGCTCTTGCATCTCGCATATAGTTTCTTGAACTTGCTTTGCCTAAATAGATATTTCATGTTTTATTAATATTATATTCGATAATAAATTATAATTTTAGGCTAGTTACATAAAAATACATCTTTCTCGAGTTATCATCAAAATTATGTAAAAATACTTATTTTTTTATACTCTTATTAGATATCGTTATATATATATATTATAAAAAAACAATAGCATTATGTACCATATCCAACATATTGTTAAAATTGTAACGCAAACCGTCTACTATATCTTGTTCTTCTTTTGATACATCTACGTTAAACACTCCCATCAAAGTATAAGTTTCTTCAATTAAAATCAATTCCATATCAAAAGTTATAAAATCATCTCGTATTGTACCCAAACATCTCATAGCAATACGTACATCCTCTAAATCTCTAATTGGTCTAATAAGAACTTTATTTTTTTCATTAATATACTCGGTAATTTTCATTAATTTATTTTTATAATTAATAGACAATGTAGATCCTAATAATTTTTTCCATGCACTTGCTTCTACCAAAAGGGCAAGCTTCAACTTTTCTATAATTTAAATTAAAATTATAATTTCGATTATAAATTAAAATAAAATGTAAATAAATAATTTGTAAAATCACTATACCCATTCTAATTTCTATAGGACCAACAATATGCAAATCTGGGAGATTTTGAATCTCTGTAAACAAATTCTCGTATTTTACAAATTTTTCCTTTATTTCCTGAATTATTGGTTCAGAATCAACAAATTTTTGTATTATTTTTTCTTTATTCTCGTCCCATACGTATGAGTATTTTAGGTATGACTGTCATTTATATATCCATTAAAGCAACTTATTCTATGTTATAAGGGTAATATTATTTTAAATATATATTATTTAAGAAAATTACATTGCCAAGAGCTGTAATGTCATCCTTCAACATTAAAATGATTCCTTGTAAACCCATAGTAATTCGAATAATTTCCTTGTGATCAGAAATAATTTGATAATAATTTTTTAAATCTCTTTTAGTATCTCCTATAAATGAAATAAAAATCAAACTTAACTTACAATTAGTATTATACAGGATGTCATGTAACTGATAGTGGTTCTGTAACAAGAGGACAAGGGGTGATTGAAAAATTAAATCGAAAACGTAGAATAAAATTTGTTCATATGACATTTTAAAAAAAAGTGAACTATTAAAAATTAATCAATAAATTTTTATTTTTGTTAAAATATTTTACCCTTAAAATTAATATTCTTATGAGGCAAATGATATCGCTGACCCCATTGAGTGATGCTTTTGTGCATATCCATTACACTTATTATAACTTGTTCGAAATTATTTTGCAATTCTTCTATAGATGGAACTGTTACAATATTTGGAATTTGTAAGACAAATTGTGTTAACATAAGTGCAGCATCATTTTGATTAGAAAGTAAAGAACTGTAGAAGAAAGAAATTGGAACCTTGTAAGGATATAATATTTAACAGTTAATGTATGAAAAATTTGTAGTAATACCTTGTTGTTTCTACTTTTCTTCTCAATAATTCAAGTGCGCTTTTAGTACATTTTATTAAAGCTTCCATCATTTTATTATTAAAATATGCAAAAAACTCCAGGCAATCATGATGTATTTGAGTTATTTTAATTTTTTTAGAAACAGGAGCAAAACCTAAATATTAGTTTACTATAATAATATATTACTATAAAACATCAACAACTTTTTATTTCAGGTATGCAGAAAATATTACTAAAGCAGAACATTTTTTATCGTTTATTAGATGAGATAAATATATGTACCTAGTTCATACGGCCCACTAGTTAACTTTGTAAGGGATCCAACTTGTTTAGTTAATTGTTCTGTATCCATCCAACTATATTTAACATCTTGAAAATTAGTATCAGTAATAAGATTCATAAATTTATTAATAATCGCTATAACAACTTGTTCAGCCATTGATGACTTAACTTCTAACTCAATAGCAACAATATTAAGAAAAGCCTTATTATCTTTTAAAAAATCAGCTGGAGATTTTGGATAATTATCAATTTTTAATAATATTGTGTTACTTATGAATTCAAGCACTTCATCTATTCTTGCTTCTTTCATATCCTTTATTTCCTTAATAAAATTTTGTACTTCTACAAGCTTTACTTTAACATTTGCACAAACATCTGATATTTTTAAAGATGCCCAAGAAATAACTGATAAACATGGTTGAAAAGCAATCTCAAGATCAACCAATAGAATTTTTATCAAATTTAAGAATACAATTGGTATAGATCGTCTAAAAATCATATAAAAAATAAATTTATATACATAATATTAAAATATGTATATAAAATTATATACCTTAATTTATCATTTTCTTCAATTAAATTTTTAATGGCATCATATGAAGAAAAAATCTTTTCTTTACAAAATGTTATAATTTGTATAAAATCAGGTACTTCCAATCCAAATCTAGACATATGTTCAGATTCTTGTATTACTTCCAAAATAAAAAGATCAAAATTTAAACAGTATTTATTTGTTCTTGGATGACGTACGAGCAATGGAGCTGATAGAGCTAATCGAACCTAAATAAAGAATTAATTAGTAAATGACGTACAATAGTATGGAATTAAATGCATATTATTTTATACTTACAATTTCACAAGAGTCGTACCATGCTTTATGATATATTATTTCATAATGTATAAAAACGCTGATTATAGCATTGTAGATTTTGATGCAATTTTGCATATATTCGTGAGTTATAACGCGTTTACGTGTCTTAAACATATCCATCGATGCTTCAATGCGTCTATATAATTGTCGTATCCAAAATATTCTACCAGCAATAGGTGATATATTACGGGGTATTGGTGGAGAAGATCTATCTTCATTATATTTATCTCTTACTTCCTCTATTTCTTCTTGATATATCTTCGTAAGTTCTAAATATTTTCTATCAATTCTTAAACATTTTAAATTTAATTTCTGAAATCTATGTAAATTATGAGATTAAACACAAATTGAACAATGAGCAAAATAATTTTGTGAAGAAATAATATATTAAATATTAAAATTAAAATTAAATATTACCTCGCTACCATAATCAAAGCTACTGTAATATTTGGTGTTACAGATACAGTATCATAAAAAAATGTTCTAAGTTCAATTTCAGTTTCTTCTACATTACGCTTAAACTCATCATAATCTGAATTAAAATATGGTTTTCTATGATCTAAAGGATCATAATTTTTGGAGGAAATTTTATGAAAAAAGCTTAGAAATTTAGCATTGAATTTATCTATTCCCTCTAGAGTGGAACTTTGAAGAATAGAGTATGTTAAAGTAATTTCAAGTACATCCATGATCTATATAATAAAAATATAATTATATATAAATATATAGATTATGTATTACATATCAATTACAATTGCATGAATACTAACTTTTATTAATCTTTTCGTGAAAGTCTTAAATTTTCCAAAAACATACATTTCTGATACTTCAAATGGTTTTTCATCGGCACTTTCCTTTACCTTTTTACACATTTGATCATAATATTCATGATATTGTGTGTAAAGTGCAATACAATCCTAAGATTAGATAAATATTAAAAACTAATTCTTGAATTATAAATCTATAAAAAAATATCTATATCATGAAGGTTTGAGAAAGTACTTTTATTCTAGATATCATGCTAGATTTAGAATCATGCCAAATATTTAATGTACCATCTTGTGTTAAATATTTTTTGCAAGCTAAAATCATTTGGTTTGTCATCTACAAAATGTAATATAAAATTTCTACAATGAATATATTAAATATATAAATATATAAAGAAGTAAATTATTCAATGAACAAGTAAAATAATTTAATACCTTTACGAATACAGCTGTTACCATTCTTCTTGTATTAAAAAATCTTGATGTAGCATAAATCATACGTATAACATACATAAGTGTAGGTAAATATTTTCCTATTTTTGTTGGATCTAATCTATATAATGGTTTTGTAAATTTTTCTAAGGCATATAAGTAATTCACATTGTCCTGAGCTAATATCTGCACTGTTATAACATGGTTGATCAATCTTTTCCATTTCTATATAATTAAATCACATGATTATTTATATAAAAAATGAACACACAAAAGAAATACATATAGAATCATGATAATAAAAGTAAAAGTATTTGTTTACAATCTTTATAGTAGTAAATATACATACTTTCATCAATTTAGAGTTTGAATGAATTAATAAATCAATAAATGCTTGAGTTTGTGGTGATTTAATACATTCTATAATTGATGAAAATCGGACAAGTAATCGTCTCCAATAAGCAAGTTCACCTGTAGGTCCAATTACTTCAGTTTCTCTTCGCAATTGCTGACTTTCAACAATTGCCTAATACAAAGAACGTATAAACACATATAATATTCATAATCTTATTAAATATAAATTATGATATGATAAAAATATTCTAACTCGTTCCATTATTTTCATCCAAATTCGAACATTGTTCTCTCCTATTTCAACAACGTCACGATTTTTTGCATTTAGTTTTATATCTTCTAATTTCGTCAGATACTTATTATAAAGATCCAAATTAATTTCAAATCTTACAATACCTTGAAGATCAATGTTTATTACTGTAAACAATTTAAATATAAAATTAAGTATGATATTATAAGACAATAAAATTTATAAATTCCCGATATTAAATATTCGATTGAATAACTTAAATAACATAAGTATAACATACTTTTAAGGAATTCGCAGAAATTACTAAAATCATGTATAAAATTCTTTGCTATTTTAAAATCTCTTTCTGTCTTTGACAATTCACCCCATTGTATGTTAGCTTTTATTGCTGGTTCATTTAATCGTGACATTAAATCTGATATTGCAGCAATAGGACTTTGTGAAGTAAAATCAACTTCTGCATAAGCATAATATGTTTCCTATATAGATTAATAAATAAATATAAGAATATAAAAACATTAGATATATTTCACTTCACATAATAATTGAAAACATTTATGATAGATTACTTTCTCAAATAATTGGTCAAGTACTAATAAATAAAATTACTAACATCTAACAAATGCTTTGTTTCAAATTCAATATCTGATCTTAGGCGATAAACTATTATTGATTTGCCATAGAATGGTTCAGTAGTACCATCGGTTACACAACAACGCAGGACTTGTTTTTCATGTTCATATTGTGGTGTCCACCTACCAGATTCTAAAAAAATTTTGTACAAAATATAATGTACACAGGTAATTTAATTCTTACGTTATTATCAAGTAATTCAAGAAAACATAGTACCCATTGATGGTGGTGTCATATGTTGATAATGTATAATAATAGCTCGTTTTCCACCTTCCTTAAAGAAATTACTAAATGTATTTACATATTCATCTTTGTCAATAATTCCTTCTGCTAAAGTTGCTGATGGTAAATTTAAAATAAATGCTGCTACTTCCAATACCATCTGATGTGTACTTCTTAAAAGACCATATCTAAAATTTCTTTGTTCTTTGTATTTTTCCTATAAATCCATTAAAAACTCGAGTTCTTTAGTAAAATATTAACGACTAAATGAACTAAAATTATTCATATATAATAATTTAAACTACATACAAGACGTTCCTCTATACTTTCTCCAGCAATTCTTTCTAAAGAAACTCTTCTTTTTAATAATTCAGCGATACGTTGCTGTATCGCCGGCATTGTATAATCTCGCGAAACATTTTGTGTATCTATAGAATGCATCATTTTAAATAATAAGATTTAATAATCTTAAGAATTAATCAAAATGCACTTTTCAATTATACGATTAGTATGTGTATAACAAATGAAGTACCATTTGGCATCATTGTATCGTTTTAAAAAAGATAATTTCATTTCAAAGTAAGTAAATCGATATTTACTTAAAATAAAGTAGAGCAAGAGTACAATTGTTTTACTAACATATATCATTCCAGAAAAGTAAATATCTAAATATACGTATTTATTGAAAAATTCTTTTTATGCATGTGTAGCAATACATTGCATAATATTATTTTAAACAGCGCGGATGACGATAAAACGCGGTTTTTAATTTTTAATAAATCTAACAAAATAAAAGTAAAATAAAAAATAACGAATCAATTATATATAATGATATATTAATTGACATAGTTTTTTATACAAAATTATAAATAATATTTATAAATTATTATAATTATTTTATTAATTATAATTTATTTATTATTTTATAAATAATTTATAAATAATTTATATAAAAATATCTATCTATCGTATAGATTTAATTTACATAAAAATAAAGAAAAGAATGAAATCATAACTAATGTGTTAAAAAAATTTTACGACATTTATCGTGTAAGCATAACAAATTAGCTATATAATATTGTATATACATATATACCAGGAACAAATAACGATATACTTATTCGCATCAGACGATCCTCGCTACGTAGACATTGTTGCGTAAAAGGTCATAAACTAATAAGCAGTTTGAATGTAATTTAATACATGATAAAAGTAAAAGAAAAAACTGTAAAAAATGTTTTTTTACAAGGATCCCATTAAATACATTTCTATAATAAGTGACATATTTATTATTTCAAATTATATAAATCCTAACAATAATAAGCTTTCTTTAATACATTCTGTGCCTAGTCGTTTTTGCTCAACTTTTTATTTAGGCCTTTTTTTTTAATATGTCAGTACGTACCATCAATGATACACAAAATATTTTAATGATTCTTATCTCTTTTTATTATCTTTAGACTACAAAAAAATATCTTTTTTGAAATTAATAATTATTTTTCTGTTGGTATATATAAAAACAAATAAAAAAAATAAATTTCAACTTTAAAACACTATAAGTTGAAATCAGCTGATTATTTATCTTTTTAATTTGCTGATGTCGCGCAAATTGTGACAGCAATTATATGAAAGAATGTATAATATATATATAAAGAAAGAAAGAATGTATAATATACATAAGTAAATAGGTCATTGAAGAGGCTGACTTTAAGTTCGGATGAAAACAAGTGAAAGTTTATCAAACAAACTTCTTGAAACAATATATTCTTATTTTATCTTCTTGTACAGATGTTTATCCAATTAAATATATCCTAATTAAAAGTCTAATTTATTTAGAATTTGAATCGAATGATTTTCATTTCTGTTTTTTTTCTTTTCAATAAAATAAAATATCCGAAGATCCGTTTTATGTACAATACCATTACAAGATTGATGTCGTATTTAAACTTCTCGTAAAATAAAAGAATAAAACTAAGTACAAAGGTTTAACAAGAAAAAATTCTTTATTATTTTAATTCTTTTCTTTTAAAGAAACGAGTAAAAAATATAATACAATATGTACATAAAGAGGAAAAAAAGTAAAAAAAAAAAAACATACTTCGCACGAGAATATATGTATGCAAATAATATTTTGTATTATTTTTGTGACTTTATGAATTTTGAGAGTATTTTTCACAGTATTATAATTAGCTTATATGTGTATGCATGCACGTATGAATATCTAACAATAAGATCTATAGGGATAATATATCAAATCTCTCTATGAATTTTCGTTAATTGTAATAATCTTATCACGACAAATATTCAAAAAATAAAAAGTCAGAAATTAAAGATATTTATAAAAATCGGCGTACACGTTCAAAGATTCTTAAGTAAAATCTTATTCACTCGCTTCTATCTTTGTTAAAGGAGAGAACACATCTTCACTTTTAAGATTACTTTCCTGTATATCTTGAAAAAAGTGTAGAGAAAGAAACTAAGGAAGAAAAAATATGCTTCATGCCGATTCGCTATAGCAACAGACAGTCAACCGGATCGTATAATTCAACGTGAGATGTCACAAAGCAAGGTGATCAAGTCACCTTCTCAAATAGTCAAACGGCGCGGCGTTGCGCACATATCGTAATAGTTGCTTGAATTTCCTTTCAAAAGATAGTCAGTCAAAAAGTTCTTTGCTGTTATCCATCAGATACACAGTCTCGCGAACTCGTCTCGCGAAAGTTACCAATGAAAGTATTCGAGGAATTCAATAAATTCTATAACGATTCGGTTACCATTTCTGTCATCTTTTAAATCATTCCAACTTTGTTATATGCATTTGAGACGATAAAACTTGATTTTCTAATTAATTGTGATCGCAAGAGAAGACAAATTTTATCAAGTTTTCAAGAGAAAAGATTTTTATCAAGTAAGACAATAGTTTTTAAATTGGTAGTATTTTTCTTTAATAAGTTTTACTTTTATTTAATAAGTAAGTGAATTCGTGAATAATTACGTTTTCGTACGATTTTTTATGTAAAAGAACAAGAAAATAGTCTAGTATTAGATATGTACAATATTTTTAATGCACTACAATATTTAATATTAAATTATGAGAACTGTAAAGCTATTATTTCATAATTTGTATTAAAGATTAATCGCGTTATCTTAATATGGATCACATATTGATCGAAAATATGATTTTATAATTAAAAATGGAACACATGATTGTAACCGATCAAAAATCAATTCTAAATATCATCAGTATATCAACATTAATTTCAATGTACCTAAACTGAAAAATCATTAGATTAAATAAATAGATTAAATCCATATCATTTTTATTGGCTAAGCATTCTAGATATAACAATGATTAAAATCCCTCAATAAAATAATAGATCGCGAGTTTTCTTTCACTTTTCTTTCAAACATCAGCGTGGTCCATTCCAAACTATTATATCAATAAACTCGTATATAGAAGATAAACAGACTTTCTCTTAGCACTTTCTCTGCATGATGTCTAAAGTTAGAAACTTGTAAATATACGTCTTAAAATATGAGCAATATATTATACTGATTTTAAGGAAATAATTAGTATAAAAAAGTCCTACCTTTTTTCAATATTATAAAATGTTGAAAATCTCTTAGAAAACATAGTTATATGCAGTTTATACAGTTATTAAGAATTCATCAAACCTTGATACTTATTCTAATAATCAATAAAACTAAAAAGTACATTTCGGGATTGAATGTTTTGTAGAAAAAAAATGCCAGCCTTGAAGCTTTTCGGGCGGAAATGGTTAGCAGCCACGGATGATCTCGTCTACCCTGAATTGTTTGAAATTTTAATACGTCTTATCTGGTAAGTAATCAATGAGGAATAATAAAGTAAACACGTCTAAGAAACTTTTAATTAACGTTATATTTTTCTTATTGCCTACGAAGACTATTATAATCATTATGACGTTATAACATTCTGATAGAATATTGTTTATTTGTTTTTCTTGCGTGTCAAAACTTTTTACATATGATTGTAGGTTGATCTTGATAGGAATAGGATGCATAAAATATTATACAAGTACTTGGAATTGCCAGCAAGGAGGTGATCTGGTCCGTGTATATTTATTAGGAGAAGTAATCATCCTTGGCACAGTTATGATTCTTACATTTTTTATTATAAGATATAGCAGTAGAGGATCGATAACGAATACGCACGCTCGTCGATATGTTGAACCGCTTCTCACGGTAAAGTAAGTAAATTATATAGGGTCATTCCACGTCAAATCGACCAATAGTTGGAATCGACCCCTTTCGATTTGGACGAAATTTGGTCAGAAGTTTTCTTTTATCTTATAACGAAGTTCTGCCAAAGGAAAAAAATTAAAAAAAATTGTTGCCAAAAGTTATGCAAAATTTCACTATTTTTCCTGTTTTTTTAAACTTATGTTTTAAATATCTCGAAGACTATTGCAATTAAAAAAAAAACTTACGGTTTGTTTTAAAGAGGATACTTGGGGCTATGAAAAAAAAAATTGAGCCAAAAATTTATTGTCGATCGTCAGTTTTGAAAACTTTAAAAAATTCAAAATTTCATAAATTCGAGATTTTTCAAAATTTTTTTTCGAAAATTTTTTTTTCATAGCCCCATGTATCCTCTTTAAAACAAACCGTAAGTTTTTTTTTTAATTGCAATAGTCTTCGAGATATTTAAAACATAAGTTTAAAAAAACAGGAAAAATAGTGAAATTTTGCATAACTTTTGGTAAAAATTTTTTTAATTTTTTTCCTTTGGCAGAACTTCGTTATAAGATAAAAGAAAAGTTCTGACCAAATTTCGTCCAAATTGAAAGGGGTCAATTCCAACTATTGGTCGATTTAACGTGGAATGACCCTATAATAATATCACATTTCTACATGACAAAAAGAAAATAAATAATAGAATCATTATTTTCTTATGCTTCTTACGCATAAATCGCTTATTTAATTGTGAGCAAAAAGAAATAAAAAGAATTGTAACAATAAAATCGCTTTATTTATATTTAACTATTTTTATAATATTCGCAGAATATTTATGATTCTACCGGAAATAAGTTGGAATATATTGGGAACGCTTTGGATCTTTAACAAGAACATAGAATGCGAGATAGAACAGTACACAATAAGTGTCGTGAAGGCAATGGTATTTTTCAATTGGATCCTCATCGGCCTCACAATTTTCGGTTTTATTCTTGTTTTCGATCCTCTTGGCACGTTGGATATGCGTAAAAATAATTTAGACGATTCAATCGAGCATGGAAAGATATCACGAATTTGGCGACGAAGATTCAAGTTCCTTTGGTGGATGAGGAAGGACGAAAGCGCCAACGAAACCTTCCAACATGTTGCTGGTGAGACATAGGTACGCCTGATTTAAAAAGTCCTGCCACATTTATATTTAGGACTTGGATAGCAAAATTCACCGTCTTATTCACTTTTATATCGTGATTTTATTTTCCGTTGAGTGAATACAAAAAATAAATAAAAGAAACAAAATTTAACAAGCAAGCAAAAGAAATAGGGCAGGAAAGTCTTCAATACTCGTTTAGTTTTACGTAGAGAAATCACGATGATCTTATTCTTTTTATGGCAAATTTAGATTTAAAACTCGTTACTCTGTAAAAAATTATTTTCCTCGTCATCCTCCTTTAGGTTCTCGTTTGGCAGGACTTTTTTGTAGAAAGCACAACATGTTAGGAAAACTAGATTTAATAATATTGAATATTGTATTATTAATATAAATAATAACATGATTGACAGAAGTGAATCGTTCCATACATTATAGATAATTTGCTTTTTCCCAGGTTTACTCACTGCACTATTTCGAGGAACGGATTTGGTACCTTCCGACGTTATGGCAGGCTTAATTCTACTGCGAGTTCGGCAAAAACGTGAAACGCACAAAACGAGAACATTAAATCTTCCTAAACCGAAATATACTGTTGGTAAATAAATTAATCCGATTGAATTCATTATCAATTAACAACTCATTAACAAAAATATAAAATATATTGAAAACTTTTATCTCAGATGCACGTGATATTTTCATCAACACTCCTAGCTGGATGAACTTGGAAAATGTATATCATTTTCTTAAATTATCGATCGCATCTTACGGCTGGCTTTTCGTTTGTTATGAACATTTTTGTACCGCATGTTTCCGTTTAATACCAAACTTAACATTCTGTGGCTGTTTCCGGTAAGTTTTATAACTTAACATACTTACATTTTTTATACGGGTCTAGTATTATTATATAATTGTATTTTGTTAGAAAAAAACGAGAAGTTATCCTGGATGACAATTGTTGTTTTTGCCATTTATCCGGAGTAAAATATACGTCAAAATTATCAGATGACGATATTCTCTTCGCAAGTTTTAAGAACCATTTATGTGAAGTAAGCTTAAGCACAAGATAGATAAAATAATAATTCTATGTCACTTATTATACAAAATTTTCATCTTTTTATGTAATTGACAGGTACCTTTTTGTGTAATAGCCGATCATAAGACCTCTAGTATCGTTATAGCTATACGAGGATCTATGTCATTAAGAGATCTAATCACAGACATTGCCGCAGCATCCGAGACGTTTGAATGCTCTGGGCTTCCTCCTGGAAGTATGGTAATTATATGTTTATAACTTAAAAAAAAGAACAAAAAACAAAAGACTAATAATTACGCTATTTTTTATTACAATTTTGTATTACTTTTTTATGTTAACCAGATAGTATTAAGTAATAAATAAAAAATAAAACAATTTTTACATTGCACTATTATTTATAATAAATTTGTTTTATTTTTATGAAATATACGATCTAACATTTTATGTTTCAATGCGTGTTATTTTAAAAACAATAATAATATTTGTTTTCTTTAATATATTTGTAGGCACATAAAGGTATGATATCAGGAGCTAAAGTAATTTTAAGACAGTTGAACCATTATAAAATCTTAGAAATGGCTTTTAATACATATCCCACTTATACCCTTACATTAACAGGTACGTTACTATAATTTTATTAAAAGTTAGATAATAAATAGAATAATTTTATGTAAAGAACGAAATGTTTAATATCGTTTACTTATAAAATCGTCGTAGGTCACAGTTTAGGTGCTGGAATTGCAGTTTTATTGGGTATATTTTTACGTCATCAATATTCAAATTTAAGAGTTTATGCATTTTCTACACCAGGTAATATCTTGTAATGAATGAAGTATTTTCTTGATCACTTTTATAAAAAATAATTGAAAAAAAACTTAATTAAATAGGTGGAGTTCTTTCTCGAGCTGCTGCTAAAGTTACAGAAGAATTTGTACTAACAATAGGTCTTGGAGATGATTTTGTGATGAGTTTGAGCGTTGAAAGTGGAGAAGATTTGAGAACATCTTTACTTGATACACTTGCAGCATGTCGATTACCAAAGGTATTTTTTATTTTCATTTTTTCTATTGTTTATAATTAATATATCTTCTAAAAATATGATATTAATACATAGAGCTTTATTAATTCCTACAATATTTTTGGTTTTAATAGTATAGAGTAATTCTCAATGGATTTGGATATGCATTACATGGTGTACCTGAAGAAGACCTCGAAAACACATGGGAAAATTATGACATTATCAATCCACTTCCAATAGAATCTCCTCTGTTAACAATATTAACAAATACGAATAATGTGGTAATACATGTTGACAAAGAAGTACATAAATAAATGGATTTAAACTGTGCCTAATAAATTATGTCATTTGATTTCAGGAAAACAAAGTACTAGCACGAGATATTTCACAAAGAAGATTTTCAAAAATGAGACTTTACACTGCTGGTCTTATACTGCATTTGTCAAGATGTAAACATATAGAAACAGATACTAATAGGTATCTTATTATATTATTTCTATAACTTTTATTGATAAGTTTCAATGATCATATATTTATTATTTCGTTTATTTAATTATAGTAAGAAAAAGAAAAAGAAAAAGAAAAAGGAAAAGGAAAAGGAAGAGAAATATGAAATGCGATGGGCACAGCCAGAAGAATTTACCAAATTGAAAGTAATGCCACGAATGTTATTAGACCATTTTCCAGAAAATTTGGGAAAAGCACTTGTAACATTAATAGAACAACAAAAAGATCTACCAATTTACGTTGACCCATAATGTAATTTTAAAACATACAAAATCTAGTTAATATATTATTTAAATTAAAAATGGAAAGAAGCTCCTTGTGATTATATATATATACTATAATACTATTTTGTAAATTTTAAAAAATACATAATAAAATTGACAACTGTGTTACTTCTATATATGCATATTGGGTGTCCAGTTGCACGTAGAAAATATAACAAGAGTGTTGCACTGAATTAAATTTTACATTCATTTTATATTAATATTTATATAACGTTTATAATCAACGTAATACGTAACGTAATAACGTAATATTACTTAAGCAAAATAATGCAAACTTGATTATTTTAAATATAAATTACTAATATATATATATAATTATTAAATATTAATTATTCATATTATAATATTACACATATTACACACAAACAAAACGTAAATAAAAGTAAAACGATCAAAGGAATAAATTATTTAAACTTTCGAATATAGTTTAACAAAGCTAAGTTTATTTATTAAATAGAAAAAAGTTAACTCTGATAGTTAGACTTGTACATACAATACATACCTATCAAAGTTGGTTATATTTTGCACTTTTGTTGTTATTTACATCACTAGACACCAACAAATATGAGTAAATCGTACTACAATACATACATGCACTATAGATAGTTTAAATAAATTCAAAACAATCAAAGGGATAATTAATTAAACTTATAAGTAGGAACCAACAAAACCACTCTTATTGTTAACTCAACGATTTATCACCTATTATAATTATCCATATTTCAATTGTCTCGTGTTGTTTACGTCATTACAAAATGTTTGATATTACATTAATAAAAAAAAGCTATTCTAATAAAACAAATAGTAATCTATGATTGTGGATCATTTATATAATGCTTAATCAAAATAATATTAAATTTAATTACCCTAAATTAATACTAAAATTTCAAAAAATTAAAAGAATAAATAAAATGTATAAAAAATATTTAGAAAGGAAAGTATTAGTAAAATATACCTAGATGACAGAAAATAATTATAATTATAATAAATAATACCCACGGAACTTAGATACCAGGAGGGCGATCGACATAGGAAAATAACTAGCAAACGCGACTAGAAAGAAAAGGAAAGATCATTTTCGGAAATACGCCGCTAGGTTTCGTTATTTCGCTAATGTCAAGTTTATAACGTCATATTTTTCATTGACAATTGTTGACCTATCCTCCGTGCTCCGTGTCCGTGATTCTAAGCATAAATGATCATTGCCAACACACAGAAAAAAAATTAAGTAACTAGATTAGGCTAGAAAAATTTTTACTGAAACGTTTGTTCTACTGTTGAATATGGAACATGGTGGATACTATCGGCGAAATATTTCTTCCAAACATGTGAGATGCAGCCACATGTTGACTCTTCTTTAGTTACAAGTTTTTACAATAGTACATTTATTGAGTGTGTATATAATTGTTCGTAAATAATAAATACGGTTAATAGTAAGTTGGAAAGAATACTATCTTGTTATAAAAGTAAGTAATTATTAATTTACCTATATCAAATTGACCTAACCTCATTTATCCATCTGCACTGTATAATTTTGTTTTTATGTAATAATAATTAAATACAATATTTACAAAACTTTCTTTCGGCTAACAATTAAACAATATAAATGCTACAATTATTAATAATAAATTGTCTTTTTTATTATCTATTGCCTCATTAATAATTAAACATATATTTTCTATAGATGTCGATTGTTTCATCACGAATTAGCAGTCTGAATTCTATCTTAAAATCGCCAGGTGCTAGATCGCAATTATTAAGACAATCTAACAAAGTATATTTTAAACTTCCAAAAAATGTTAAAGATATTCTTATAAATTTTGAAAATAGAAGTAACATAAGAGATTATGAAGATTTAGTATGCATTTTAAGAAGTTCCAGTGTTAAAGTAAGTAATGATTATATACTTTAATGAATAATAAGTTAAATTGAAATTGGAAAGTTATAATAAATTTAAACAATTTTATTTAGGATATTGATTTAGAAGAATTTGTAACTGAAGTAAGAAAATGTGTATCATTACTTGGTCCTATTCACCAAATCTTTGTTGAGGTACTTCTTCAGATAAATTGGATAGATAGATCACCAGAAGTAAAACTTGCTTATAAGATCTTCCTAGAAGATTTGATGTGTACACAGACTTATTATATAAAATGTATAATAGATACACTTGTTGCATTATTTAAACCAGGTAAATTTTTTGTTTTAAAAATAATTTTTTAAATGATCATACTTCTAAGTTTATCTTTTAAAAAGAAGAAAAGTTATAAATTAATATATTAAAAATTATTTACAATTTTTAGTGGAAAGTGATAAAGATAAAGAGTGGGAAGCAGGAGAATATAGAAAAGAAGATATAGATAGACTGAGCCATGTACATGATGTTTTACGAAAAATTTTGAAAGTTGTACCAATGTAAGTATTATAAATTCTTAATAGTTAATTTAAAAGTGCTTTATAAATTATAAAAGAAAATCAATTACTTTTTATAAATTCCAGGTCTACTAAACTTTTACTTCAATCAGTAAGAGCAAATTTTCCATATATCGTATTAGGTACACATATTCATGAAGTTTATATCTATTCATTACTTCAAATATTAAACTATGCTCCTCAATTACAATCAGATATATTGACTTTAATTACTAACAGGTAAATATGTACAAAATAATATTTATTATTAAAACGTGTATTTTAATAAGTGAAAAAAGATGTAATTTTCTTGTGATGTATTTAAGGTTGGTAATGTTAGATGTAAATATTCCACAACCAGACGTAAATGATGAAGACAGTGCAATGGAGAGTGATAATGAAATGCTCGACATTGATGAAAATACAAATAATGAAAATAAAAATATAAAACCATTACATCCATTATCACATACTTTGGATGTATGCATGGGACAAATGATTAAATTTATAGATGATACTTGTTACGTGGAAGATAAATTAAACATGGAAGCGTTTAAGAAACTTTATCTCGATTATTTAAAAATATTTGAAGCTATAATACTACCCACATATGAATGTCGATATGTGCAGTTCATTATGTTATACATTTGTAGTTTTAAAGCAACAGTTGTAGAAGCTTTCTTAGATTGGCTTTGGAAAAAAACAACCAATCCAAATATACCAATTATATTACGGCATACATCTGTATCATATATTGCAAGCTTAATTGCTGTAGCTTCATTCGTATCATCAGGGTAATTATTAAATTTGTTTTATTAATTTAATTCATTTTTCAGTTTAAAATAACTTCTATGTTATAAATAATGTATCTATAACATATAACTATTTCAGATTAGTAAAAAGAACACTGTCTAAATTATCAAAATGGATACATGATTATATCAATAGAGAAGAAAATTCAGAATATGCTGATCATAATCCTACAAATCATCATATATTTTATTCTGTTTGTCAAGCATTATTTTTTATTATTACTGCTAGATGTAAAGATTTTATTCATACAAGAAATGGTAAGTACTATAAATCTAGTTACAAAGGACGGAAAGTTTAAATAGAAACTCTTAATTATCTTTTTTATTTTTAATATATACAAATATGTCTTAACAAATTTAAATTGAAGATATTTGCGTCCACAGTTATTAAATATCTAACTTTTTATATATACGTACATATATAAAGTACTCATATATACATATATATATACATATAAATTTATTAAATATCTAACTATATATATATGTGCTAATATGATTTAAAATTTTTACAGATATGATATATCTAAATGAGTTAGATCTACCTAGAATTATATCGTGCAAATTGAACCCTCTTAAATCATGTCAATCTGAAGTTGTACATAATTTTGCTGACGTATCACGGACCTACCAATTGGCATATTGTTATACAATAATCGAAAGCAATTCACGAAATCAATTACCTATTATTTATGATAATAATGATTCTTGTGATTATACGCTTGATGGTTTTTTTCCGTTTAGTACATACAATTTAAGTCGTAGTGCACAGCGATTAACTCATTTATTATATGATAATTCTGAATATAATTATAATAATTTGGCGAACGAAGATAAAACTGACATCGAAGAATTTATGATGGAATAATTAGCTATTCTTTAATACAGTATTTATAAAAAAGAACATTTTTATAAGTTGTGCAATTCTTATCTTTTATGAAACTTTTTCTTTAATACTTAACGGACGGGCCACGTAGATCTACATTTTTCCATGAATTTTTAGTATGTTGCATTAGCGTTTTCTTTTATGCACATTGTTATTTTTTCATGATACCATCAGTTACAGGTATACATACCGTTATAAAATATTATAAAAAATTTAATTGATTTAATAAAACTACAACGCTTTAATTCATACATTCATTTTTATTTAATTCTTCTGAAAAATGCCCGGAAACTAGGAAAGACAGCAGATTCGACCCGTCCGTTAAGTGTTAATTGAATAAACACACGCTAATGGACTATTAAAAAATCATTAACATTAAATTATATATCTTCAATAAAAATATTTGAAAAACATATTTTTGTATTTCTTCTATCCAAATATATATATATCACCAAAAAGTATACATGCCCTAACATCCATTTTAATAAACATTATTATGCAAAATATAAGAATTAAAAAATTTAAACTAAAATTAAAAAAGAAAGAAAATTTTAATATTTGAAGCTATATCTCAGCATTTAATATTGAATTTATGTATAGAGCATTTTGTTTATTTATATGCATAATGATGGATTATTATCATTAATTAATTAAAATATTAGCTTAATTAAACAATTAAAGCACGTTATAACATTACTTTAAATCTATTTCTATTCTTATAAAATCTATTCTAAACGTATATATTATTGCATTAGAGAACATGTTTGTTATGAAGGCGATGTTCTTTTAAACATGGCATAGAACAGAAATAATTTGAACTGTAATTAAAAGGCACTTGATTTGTAATGTCTGTAGCACATTGAAAACATCGGATAGTATGATTTTCTTTTGTAATATTTTCTGCAACTAATGCCCTCTATAATAATAATAAGAAAAGAAAAAAATGTGTGTTTTTAGTTTTATATTTTCATTTCCAAAATGTCAATATGAAAAAAGAGAGAAATATATATACCTTTTCCTTATCATTTAAATTTAAAAATTGTTGCTTTGCTTCTTCTTCTCGCTTTTTCATTTCAAATTCTCGTTTTTTAATTTTTTCTTTCTCACGTTTCACTTTTCTTTGTTGTCTCTTTTTCTCCGTTTCTTCTTGTTCTATTTCATCATTAAGTGGTCCAGGTATTTGTGACTAACACAAATATAAGATTTTATATATATATATATATATATATATATATATATATATATTAGGGTGTGGGTCAAAAAAATCAATTATTTTTTTTTTACTAATGACACAGAAAAATGGGTTGCTAGACACCTTAAAAAAATTCTCACCAAATATGAGCTCTTAAGTTTCATAGGAAGATCCTCCGCATCGCAGTTTTTTATTTTTTTCTCAGTCCAATAGAATAAAATTCATACCTCATCATTAATTGATTGTACAGAAAAATGTCTTGGAAGAATTTTGTAGGAAATTTAATGCTCTACAAAAAAGGTATCTTCTATATTTTTTTTCATAAACCTCACCATTTGAATAATATTGAAGATTTAAGTTTGATTATTTTAAGACAAATTTCATTTTTGTTTATGAATTTTATAACTCGACAATAAATGACTATTATAAAATGCGCAATACAAATTTTTGTAGAAAATTAACTGCTCTATAAAAATGGTGTCTTATGTTTTGGCGATTAAATTAAGCGTTCAAAAGATATTCATCATCAAACTTTCATGTGTACTGATTTTAAAAGTTTTTGATTAGATATTCGAAAAATTTCAATTTAATTTATAAGTTTTGAGAAAATTTACACGAATTTTAGTTTTTATCAACTGAGAAACTTCAAAATATTTTTCAAGTTTTTTTTTTATGTGTAAGTATCTTTGTCTACATTTAAAAAAATAAATTGTACATTATTTATCGCTTAGTAAATTATTTATTAATAAAAAAAGCAAAGTTTTCATTATAAATATATTATGATATGTTTCAGTTTTAGAGAAAAAAATGTCCAATTAGTTATAAAAAAGTTTTTGGTGAGTGATGAATTTTTTTAAGGTGTCTAGCAACCCATTTTTCCGTGTCATTTGTAAAAAAAAAAAATAATTTATTTTTTTGACCTACCCTAATATATATATATATATGTATATGTAAATAATTAGAACTATTTAATAATTTATAAAAATAATACCTTATTATAATTGAACTTATCAGGGTAATTAGCCATAAATCTTCTAAACGTATTTCTAGTTTCTTTATCTTTTGAAGCTGCATAAGGTGTTTGTAATTTTTTATTTTTGTTACAAGGATTCGACCCAATTTCTAACAACGCCCTATAATAATAAAATCAAATCCTTAATAGATAATATTTGACATTTTAGATTTTAATACTTTCTATAATAAAAAGAAAATTTCTTATCTACATTATTTATAATAATATTTCGTAAATATATTACCATATTAGTTTTACATGTCCTCCAATAGCTGCTAAATGAAGCATTGTATTACCATCTTCATTTCCATCATTTAACAATTTGATCACACTTTCCATATTAAAAGATATTCGAGTATCTATGTTGCTTTCTTCTTCTAATGTTGACTCGAATTTTTTAACTTCATTTAATAAAATATCTATTGTAGAAGTTAATAATTCATTATCACCCAATTTACATGCATTCCATAATTGATATTTGGCATTATGTAATACTTCATTTACTATAGAATCTAAAACAAATTAATCTTTCATATAGAAATGTTCTTTTATATATAATATATAAATATGATTATACAAATTATTCTACAATTGCATGGATTAACACTTTGTTGACCGGTCACGAGTTAATTCGTGATGCGCTTCTTTTCGCATCACGCTATTTAAAAGGAAAACGCAGTGAAAATAAATATTACAATAGTAACAGATTTTTTTGTACTATTGTTATACTGTTAATCATACGAAAAAGAAATATTTAAAGTCTAATAATAAGTAAAATTTATTAAAAATTACTTATATTGTTTTACTTTTCAATTCAATTACGTAGTAATAGCCGGTGACATGAGATAAATTCTTAAAAAAAATAGCCGGTCAAGAAAGTGTTAATAAAATAAATATATGTTATCAAATAAATTGTTATAAAAATTACACTACCATCAGTATGATTTTTTTTTACTTTTTTCTTTTGTTTACGTGCTTTCTTATTTTTCATATATCGTGGTACAGTATCCTGAAAAGCGAGTAAATGTTCTTGGAAGTCAATTTCCATATTATGTTCAACTAGAGACATATTTACTTGATCATTAGTGTAATCGTTTTCACTAGTTTCAGACTCTGTAGATGTTAAAGCTAACTTAATAACAATATCTAAAATAAAATTAAAAATCTATAAATTCTTTACTTTTGTTATATATTTGATGATAATTGTAAGCTATTATTTGACGCTAAAAAAATAAAATACCAGGCAAAGGGCGGCATGGACTTTTACGTGGTTTAGCTCTATCTATGTTTCCACGAGAACCCCGATTTTGCCTTTCTGGAGATGGTTGCATTAACGTTTTAATGTCTTCATTATTTTTCAAACTATTAACATTGTTTGTGAATTTTACATTAGAACTCGAATTTATTTCTTCTTCGGGTACTTCAACTACTAGATCAATTTTGGAGATCTTTTTTCGTGGTGGTTGTCGCGGTGAAATAGGGAAACAATCAGTAAAATTTGCTGCAGAACCTAAATTACATTAAATTATATAAAAAATTACATACTAAATTATATAAAACATTGAACTATAAAATTTATTATGAAGACTAAAATAAATATTTACCATATATTTCTACTGTACTTAGTATATCATACACACGCTTAACTTCACTAAATGTAGCTCTTCGAGTAGGAAATGGTAGTGGTCTTAATCTAGAATCATTTTTATTTAAAGGTGGATTTTTACCACCAAATAGTATAGTACGATTATAGGGTCCCACAGCTCTATACAAAATTAATGATGAATTGTTGATATAATTCGTCCATGATTCCAATATTTCTTGTATATGCTAAATCATATATGAGTATATGAGTATAATGAAAATATATTATATGTAAAATTTTTTATTCTCTAGAAACCTGTATAAGAGATGCTTCATTATAGCGACGCAAACTTGCTCCAGCACTTTTAGCATGACTGCCTAATGAACGACTGTCACGAGAAGTTTGTGCAGAACCTTGTTTGGCTCGAACAGTATAAGAATGGAAGGTTTTATGCACAATTGGTTCTCCATCTGTAATTTATAAAATTAAAATACCAAATTTAAATCCCTTTTCTTTTGAAGACTGTTTATAACATTTTTCCATTTAGATTCAAAAATTTTATTACTATATTTTTACAGATTTAAAAAGAGTATATGCAATTTAATATTTATTTAAAATGCTTTGTTATAAATCAATGTATTCGTCAATGTTTTGCTAAAAATAAAGCTAAAAATAAAAAAATTAGTATAACAGCATAATAATTAGAAAATAGAAATATTAAAAAACGCCTACCATTAGGTAACTTCTTTAATGTATACTTTTATATATATATATATATATATTACATAATTGATTAGAAACCTTGAAAAACTGCTGCTGCAAAATGTCCACCTCCAACCATGATAATGGTCCATGATGTTTTCTTCCCACTATTTATTGCCTGAGCTATCATCTCATCGTCCACCTCAGGAATTTCCTAAAACGTAAGTGCATCTCTCCTGATCTGGCAAGTATAGACACGCCAAGTGATTCTAACAAAGTAGATCAAGTTACAAGATACAATTTTTGCACTTTTACATGCAAAATTATATGTATTTAACTTAAATCTATGCTTTGTATGATAAATGAATAAATAGCTAACAAACCTTTTTGTTATGAAGTAAGCATCTATATATACTAAATATATTTCCATCGTCATTTTCAAAAAATACTTTAGAATGACGACTAGCAATAGCAAGTAATTCTTGAATCTTTTTTTTTTTAGATATTTCTTCATTGTACTCTGTGTCTGAACTATCAGATACTACTTCTTGAGATTTTCCCTTTCTTTCCTGTTTTTTATTTTTTATAATAAATGAATTTTCATTCTTACTCATTGATTCATTATTTTTCATAGACAGACTTGATGATCCTCCTGTTTCCGAAGTACCTGTATCGTCTTCATTTTCAGAATCTACTTCACTACCAGAAAGACTGGATACATCTCCTGATACAGTATGGTATATAATATATATAAAGGTTTATATTTTTTATAAAAATGGATAATTTTAAATGAAAATTAAAATACCTTTATCCGCTAAAAGATTGAAGCTATCTTCATTAATTGGCTTGAGACCATTCAAACGTTGTTTAAGATTATAACGATGCCAATCTAATTTATAATGTAATCTTTGATGTGTTTTATCCTCAAATACAGTATTACAAAAAGAACAGCTCAATGAATCTGATACAGATAATTCCTCCAGTTGAGTTAATATATTTTCTATTTCTGGAACTAAAAAATCATTTCTAATTAAAGTATCTATACGAATTTATAATGTATACGTTAATAATATATAAAAAATAATATATTATGTTATTATAATTTGCATTAATAAATAATAAAACTCTATGCTGTAATGTTAACAAAAAATAATTGTAGTTATTATTATTATTATAAAGTAAATATATATATATAATAAAATCCTATCATCAAGTATTTATTTTACATAATTTAACAATTTGTAAAAATACTACTTTAAGTTAAATAAAATTTCTTAACAAGGAATCGATTTTATTAATGATAATTCATATTCACAAATATTTCGAAAGAAGTAATCGATTTTATTTAAAGTAAATAACAGTAAGTGTAAAATGAAATATTGAATATACAAACCAGATGATGATCGTGATTGCATGCATTGGGCTACTTTAATGCCTTTAGTAATCCGATCAAAATCTTCTTTATTGTAAATTTTAAATATTCGATGATCCATTTTTTTTACACTCCAATTGAATTTACCTCGAATTTTATTTGTAATAGTTTAATTAAATGCCAAATTAATAGAGGTTATACTTTCTTAATAACTATAGATACCCGAAATAGAATTCTACAAGTTTTGCAATGTGATATAAAGAATAAATTAAAAAGGTGATCAATGGCAAATCAATATCAGAAATTACTAATCTTTTCACACGTATTTCCTACGTAGCGTTTCGTATGAGAATAAAAGATTACACCAAGTTACATCATGTCACCGTGTATGTACCATCTTATACAAAAAGGACTACATTTGGAGGGAATTTTAAATGTTGACTTTCTTCCAATATATATTCAATCAATCCAATATATATATATATATTAATGATTTAAACATTTTTATGCTAACAGTAACATCTTTTTGTAATAACCGATGTTCTTTATTGTAAATTATATTATTATTTTATAAATGCACAACTATTAATTATAAACAAAAATCTTTTCATATATATATAATGTTTATACAGTAATTTTATTTTTATATAAATATTTCTTTGTATTTATCGTGTAGTATTTCTATAATTACAAAGACGAATACGTTTTTATTTGTTTTTTTTTGTATATATAATAATACACATGAACGATATTGCAAATAAAACAAAAAGAATTACTTACTTCATATGCGCTTTAGAAACTAAATTCATTAAGTTACATTGCTAAGTGACTTCGCATTTAATAATTGTTTTTTTAATCGTATATGTACTCTTTCTCTCTCTCTACTTCTATCTCTATATTTATATGTTTTATGACTATGTAATCTAAACATATGATATTAACATAATAGCTATAATAATTGATATGAATATGATATAAGATTGAAAGATTTTTAACCTTTTCTACAAATACCTCAACAAATTAACAAGTTGCACTTGTCATTATTTTGATTGTAATATAAGAAAAATATGGTAATTACAATGAAAAAGTTATTAGTATATAAATATCAATCAATATTTAATCGCATTTTTATTTTGGAACAGTTAAAAAGTACTACAAGAAAGTTTAATCATACAAACTATGGAATATTTACCACGTGCTATCGTATTAGGCAATTATTAGTACGTGATAATTCAGGTAAAAATCAAATATTTGATTCAAATACCCCAAATCCCAAACCAGTCATTTTACCTGATCAGGAACCACCTAACCAGTCTCCAAAAGGCCCACCTATGCAACCCATAATTATAGAAATACCAGGTTTTCTAGAATCTATTTATCTTTATTAATATTAACAATTACATTGTATATATGTAACGAATAATCAGTATAAGATTATGGTCATATATTGAATCATACTAGGTCCTATAATTGAACCTGTTCTTCCTAAAATTCAGCCAGATTCTAAACCACCTAATGAAATTCCAGCACTAAATAAAAATGCAGGAAAGAACAGAATGATGAATACAAGTACCTATAATGATGAAGTCCTCTTTAAAGAGGTAAGTTAAGAATCATATATATATTCGATAGTTTACATAAACATTTTTTTATGAAATGTAGATAAAGGATAAGGGTATAATAACGCTGAATCGACCAAAAGTTCTCAATGCATTAAATCTTTCTATGGTACAAAAAATATATCCAGTTCTGAAAGAATGGGAGTCTACCAGAAAGTTTGTTATAATTGAAGGTACTGGAAATAAAGCGTTTTGTGCAGGTGGAGATGTTAAAGCCATAATTAATTCTCTAAATGAACCAAGTGGAAGTTTATTGGGTGAAAATTTCTTTAGAGATGAATACACGTATGTTTTGAAATTTTAATATCAATTTAAGTTAACTAATACATTATTTTAGTTTCAAATTTACACTTCTGAAAATGTAAAATATTGATATAGATTAAATCATTTAATCGGCACATATAAAAAGCCTTATATAGCAATAATACATGGAATAACAATGGGAGGTGGTGTTGGTTTATCTGTACATGGAAAATACAGAATAGCAACTGAAAATACTTTATTTGCTATGCCTGAAACTGCAATAGGATTATTTCCAGACGTGGGAGGAAGTTACTTCCTTTCTAGATTAAAAGGAAAATTAGGACTTTATTTAGGTCTCACAGGACATAGATTGCAAGGTAATAAAATAAAATCTAACAATAAAATTTAAACAATTGGAGTAAAATATACAAAGCGTTTGCTTTTAGGCATTGATGTACTTCACGCTGGCATTGCTACACACTTTATTCCATCTGAAAGACTTCAGGATTTAAAAGATGATTTATTAAAATTGGATACTGATCATATTGAACAAGTTTTAAATAAATATCAACCTAAAGATTTAATGAATGAATTTTCTTTATCACCATATATGCACAAAATTGAAAAATGCTTTTCTTCATCTTCTGTTGAAGAAATAATTGAAAGGTATGACAAAATAAGTATTATTATTTTCCTATCTTTACATTATTTATTCTCTTGTTTTCTTTTCGGCGATTAAGATTAAATAAAGATAATTCAGAATGGGCAAATCAAATAGTACAAATACTATTAAAAATGTCACCAACGTCTCTAAAAGTTACAAAAAAATGTATAGAAGAAGGTAGTAAACTTACTTTAAGAGAATGTTTAAAAATGGAATACAGATTAAGCTGTGCCTGTTTGCACAAAAATAGTGATTTCTATGAAGGTATGCATATACGTATTAGAAGCATATATATATACACTTCACAGTAAAAAATATACAGGGTGATTCATTAGCTTTTACCACCTAAATAGCTCCGAAACTATGATAGTAGCAGAAAAGTGAATAAGGAAAAAGTTGCGTGAAAAATTCAGGACTACAATATGACAGTATTTTTTTGCTAGGTTGAGCCATTTTCCAGATTTATTGGTCAACTTTGCTTTTTTTAAATACAATTTTATATTTTAATACTTATTTTCGGATAGCGATTATCAAGACAAATCCAATGATATGCAACATAAATATTTGTAAAGGTCAACGAAGGTTAAAACTAGCGAACTAGCTGGCCACAATACAGCTTTTCGCGTCATGGTCCCGCCAGGGTTGCGTCAGGGTTGCGTCATCCTTTAGTTTTTCCGACAACAGACGGAATAGATATTTTCCAAATAGTTTTTTTGGTCATTGTCAGGTTTTGTATTTAATGTTGCACATTATTGAATTTATTTTATCAGCCGCTATCCGAAAATAAGTATTAAAATATAACATTGTATTTAAAAAAAAAACAAAGTTGACCAATAAATCTCAAAAATGAATCAATCTAGTAAAAAATACTAATGTCATATTGTAGTCCTGTATTTTTCACGCTTTTTCCTTATTCACTTTTCTGCTACTATCATACTTTCGGAACTATTTAGGTGGCAAAAGCTGGTGAACAATCGCCCTGTATATATTCTGAGAACATATTGTTTTGATATTATTTATTCTAGAAGTAAGATATTACATGTGTCATTAAAAAATAAAAAATAGCACATCTGGGCTGTCTTATTGATAAGAAGTGTATATATAATTATCTCAATATTATATATAAAAATGAAAAAATACAATATATGTATCATAATTATCTGATATTTCTTCTATTAAAGGTGTTACAACTTTACTTATTAAAAAAGATAAAAATCCGACGTGGAATCCAAAATCTTTATATGAAATCACAGATGAATATATTAGTCAACGATTTCAAAACCTACCAGATGATAAAGAACTGCAAATTTGATAATACTGTATAGTGTATCAATTGTATCGTTACATTAATTACATTATGATGTTTATTTTTCTATATAAATATATATTTTTATACATTACTTAAAAATTAATAAACAAAAATAATTAAAATAAATAATTGTCATGAGCAATCTAAAATTTAAATTCTTATTGGGCATTTGTCACCTTTCATATAATAACGGTACTTTGACATTGCGGTCGTCTGTCACGTGGAAAGTAAGAAACGAAATATGAATACGCATATAAACAGAATTTAGCTACAATCCAATTAGAAACATATGAAAAAAGCTGTCGACTGATAAGGGTTAAATTTTTATACATCGTTCCCGCTTCTCGTATTAAAAAGCGAAACTAGCGCCAATACTTCGATTAGTTGATTTAGCAATTATCAACTTTATTCTTCCTACATGAGTAATATGTATTAATAAATATATTTAACATATTATAATGCCTTAAGATAAAATTGTTTATACATATATACGTTTATATATTATTATAATGATAAATATATCAATGAGTCATTTCTGAATAAAATAAATATTGTGAAAAAATAGTTAAAACAAATAGAATTGGAGAAACTTTGAGAATTATTATGTGACTTATTTCTTACAGTTAAATGCCTCGTTGCATTCGATAGCGGTTGATGACAATGCCGTATAGTGTCGCATGCGATCGTACATTGCATGAGTGTACTACGTTTTACCGATATCTCTTTGACCATGAGCATTTCCGTGATATGAGAGTGATTCAGTGCCGACGCATCTCTGCCTGAGAAGTCATCGTGGGGTGAAAGCATGATGGTCGTGCGCGAAAGAACGTATGAACAGCAAAAGCAACGTGAGTAATAAAGATACAAAAAATAAATTTAACGAAAAATATTTGTATAATAAGGGCTTACACAAGCAGCTTTATAATTAGTCTTCCTTCTTCCAAAAAGTTTACAAATTGCGTACTTTTACGAATCTTATTTTCTGTAATGCTGTGAAATTTATTATATTTTATTTAAGTATCTTTTCTGTTAGACAATTATGTTGTTTTCTTTGCGAATAGAAAGTTCCATTCAATGATGCACGATATGTGGGCTGCGCTCAGAGTATTGGGTGAATGCATTCTTCGGAATGCATTCACGTCCGCTCTATGTCGCGTTCCTTTTCTGCTTTATGTAATTTTCCTAGAGACACCTGCCTTTTGAAGATGTAGGACGCTCGATGTTCTCTCTTATCGGAAACATTTGCGCCAACATCAATATTCTTATTTATTAAGAATCATACTTTTCTTCTACGAAAGTCCTTACTATAAATTTAATACGTCTATATCGCTTTTAAATTTTTCCTCGAGAAATGGGGTGTGTATATGCTAAGATTATAATTATATATATATATATATGTATATGTAAATGTATATGTATATGTATATGTGCGTTATCGTGATAAACATGACGAATCTGTAATACGATAATGTTCGACTAGTGTATATGATGGACGATTGCTGTAGCTATTGTTGTCCTCGTTAACACGCTTGACAGCCTCAATAAGAAGGAAAGATCTGTTCTATTTTTATATATTCCTTGATCACTCTAGTGTGTTCTTTATTAATTATATGATAAATACATACATGTATATTTAAGAGTTATTAAATAAATTATATATCACTAAACACTTCACTTCTTTGTATCATCTTAGGGTACTGAGGTGGTATTAAATAGCCTTTTAAAATGGCTACAAAAACAGATGATGCAGCATCCGTTGACAATCCAAATGATGGTAAGATAAATAAGTTATATTAAATTTAATTATTCATTTAATTAAATACTAAAATCTATTATATTTTTTATTTTTTTAAGGAGAAAGCATGGATAAGGAAATATTAACTCTTGCCAATAATGATGAAAGGAATCACCGTATCCCACCAACGTATATGTATAATACAGGATCTGAACAAAGTACTGGTACCTTGGATCAAGAACAAGGTGGTATTAACCGCAATCAAGCTACAGAAGATCAACTTGGACCTTTGCCACCAAATTGGGAAAAGGCTTTTACAGATACTGGAGAAGTATATTTTATAGAGTATGTATACATAGATTACTAACTAATAAAGTAGGAAAATATGCAAATATATGAAAAATACATATATTTTTAATATGTTCTAGTCATAATACAGGAACATCTCATTGGTTGGATCCACGATTATCAAAATTTCAAAAAAGATCTTTGGAGGAGTGCCTAGATGATGAATTACCTTATGGGTGGGAAAAGATAGACGATACCCTCTATGGAACATATTTTATTGATCATGTAAATCGTAGGACACAATATGAAAATCCGGTTTTACAAGCAAAGCGAGCGCAACAGAATTTGATTGATAGGAAAAGTCCAAATTTTACGAGAAATCCGGATAAATTAAAGGGTCAAAGAATAAGAACGACTTTGATCAAAAGTGCAAGAGGGTTAGGTTTTACTATTGTTGGTGGAGATGATACTGTGGAAGAATTTCTTCAAATAAAAAGTGTTGTTCCAAATGGTCCAGCATGGTTGGACGGAAAACTTCAAACTGGTATAATTTTGTGGTTTATTTATTTTAAATATATTTTATATTTTTTCGTATTTTAATGAAATTATACAATAAAGCAAATTTTATTTAATAGGTGATGTATTGGTATATGTAAATAATACATGCGTGTTGGGATTCACTCATAATGAAATGGTAAATGTATTTAAATCAATTGGAAGTGGTGAAACTGTTACATTAGAAGTATGTAGAGGTTATCCACTACCATTTGATCCGAATGATCCTAATACTGAGGTTGTTACTACAATAGCAGTTAATCCACCAGGTAAATTAAATTTAGATTTAATAATTAATTTATAAGTTAATAATTTTGTTGCTATATGAAATTTCTTTTATCTTAATAATTATTTTAGATGTTTTGACTGAAGAGCCAGGCATGTACATGGATTTAGGACCTCCTTTACAATCAAATTCACGTTTCAATTTTCTAGATTCTACATTTTTGCCAGTACATAATTTGCAGAATGGTGAAAATCTTGCTACAACGTCTGTGAATTCTATGCCTGATCTTTGCATTTCAGACAAAATTAATACAATTAAGAGACCAAGTAGTACAGATATTCTTTTATCTGAAAATAGTGAAATTAATGAATGTAAAGACTCTCCTGTGTCTTCCAAATCAGAATTTCTAAGTATTGCTATAGTAAAAGGAGCAATGGGATTTGGATTTACTATAGCAGATTCTGCAAATGGTCAAAAAGTTAAAAAGATATTGGATCGTCAACGTTGTAAGAATTTAATAGAAGGTGACATATTGGTTAGTATCAACGATATCAATGTAAGAAATATGTGTCACTCTGAGGTTGTCCAAGTATTAAAGGATTGTCCACGTAACGAAGAAGCGCTTGTGCACGTTCAAAGGACCACAATGAAACCTAAAGAAAATAAGGAAAAAAACACTCCAGATTTTTTCAGAAGTAAGACTCCTACTGCAGATATTTATAGTACTCAATCTAAAACAGTAATACCTAGCAGACCAAAAACACCATTAATAGATACAAGAAGTCATCCTAAATCTCCTACAGCAGCAGATAGACCAAACTGGAATGAAGTACAAAGTGAAAATGAATTAAATCCACTTGATACTCGATATAAATATTCTGAATATAGTCATAGCATGTATTATACTGATCCATATAAAGCAAACATTACGAACTTAACAGACAACTTTGCTACCATGGCCAATATGGATGATGAATCATTAAGAAATGTTACTAAACATGATTGGGCGACAAATGATAAACTGAATATAAATAATGATTTATATTCTATTAATATTTCGCATCATGAAAATATATTAAAACAAAATGGAAGTATACATTCCGATTATTATAAAGATTTGTACGCCGTTCAATCGCATTCCCAATATAATGAAACAGATTATAATGTTTACTCAATTGGTCAAGAACAAAATGTTGATACTGGTGAAATATGGGATAAGCGAAAGGAAACTACTAGTTTTGAACACGAACAACCACATTCCAGTTCTATAGCACGGTATATTAATATTTTAGTCTTATTCAACTTTTTAAAATTAATTTTTTTATAATCAATTTCTCATTCACAATCGATGTATGTTTATTTGATTAAAGGTATCCACAGTACAGTAATGAATTGGTTTGTCCAATTGTACCTGATATAGAATGGATTGAAACACTTGTGACATTAGTCAGACAAGATACAGGGTTTGGATTTAGAATAGTAGGTGGTACAGAAGAAGGATCTCAGGTTAGTTCTAATAAACATTATAATTTATATATATATATATATATATATATATGTGAATATGAAAAGAAAACTGAAACTAATAGTATGTAATGGTTAGCAGGTTTCTGTTGGTCATATTGTACCTGGTGGTGCAGCAGATCTTGATAACAGATTGAATACCGGTGATTTGATTATGTCCGTTGATGGAGAAAGTGTAATGAATTCTTCACACCATCATGTAGTACAATTAATGATAGCTGCAGCTCGAAATGGTCGAGTTACTTTGGGAATACGTCGCCGTATTAATACTCAAGAACATTTACAAGATAATCTTCAAGCTTCAAATGATATAATAATTCATAGTAGACAAATGAATCTTCAATATCCTTATGACGTGACAGTTACTAGAATGGAAAATGAAGGATTTGGTTTTGTAATTATATCGTCAGTCAATAAAGCTGGCTCTACAATTGGTAGAATAATTGAGGGATCTCCAGCGGAACGATGTGGTCGATTAAATGTTGGAGATCATATACTAGCCGTTAATCATGTTGATATAACAAATGTATGTCATAAAGATATCGTGAATTTAATCAAAGATTCTGGATATTCTGTAACATTAACCATTGGTTATCCTCTTGATGATTGTTGTAGCAGTACGTCATTATCTCAAAAGGTATTCATTATTATTATATTAGCTTAAAATACGTATTACTTATACTATATAATATATATCTTCATTTA